>NQII01001348.1:241955-385731 GCA_002778355.1 Clitarchus hookeri
CATGGACTCGACTAATGTCTGAAGGTATGCAGGAGACAATTCACACCATGAATCCTGCAGGACAGTCCACAAATCCAATCTGCGCCAATTTGAAAAATGGTTGCACGTCTGTCACGTTTAATGATTCTCGTCAGTCTCGTTTGTCCCGTTTGTCCGGGTCCTCTTTATTTTTTCTTGCCTGTGAACCATGCCTAAATAACTAGTGCTTTAGAAACATTAAAATGGACACGGACAGTGAGGAAAATTGTTTGTAATTTCCTAAACGTAAATATTATTTCTTTCTTAGTACACTAAATAGCAAAAAAAAACTGGTATAGGCGTGAGTATGCAAATAACAGAGGTATGGAACCAATCAGAGTAACACGATGCGGTCGGCAGCTAGATCGGTTACTGCTGCTACAATGACAGGTTATCAAGATTTAAGTGAGTTTGAACGTGGTGTTATAGTCGGCACACGAGAGATGGGACATAGCATCTCTGAGATAGCGATAACATTTGGATGTTCGCGTACGACCACTTCACGAGTATACCGCGAATATCGGGAATCCGGTAAAACATCGCATCTTCGACATCGCTGTGGCTGGGAAAAAATCATGAAAGAACGGGGCAAATTACAGTATTATTAAGCAAAAAGTAACGTAAAAGTAAGTTTGTTATATCTGCAATTTAAACTTACAAATTTAGTGTTATATATTTTACAGATTGATTACGAGAAATAAATTTGATAACATTTTACATGGAAACTTTTTCTTACCAGCTATTATCAACACAGTACTTTTTCAGTGATTTTATTTCATATTATTATGAAAATATTATAATGGGGTACATCAGAACTATCATTTTCTACACAGAAATATGTGGTCAGAAACGTTTCCCTACTATGCTACAGGCGCAGAACGCACCACGCACATTTTAAACTTTGCACGTGCATGACGTGGGCCCTTGCCACGAACGGATAGCTCTGGTAACTTGCTACATAACCAAATGTATGTGAGAGTGCTTCGTGGTGGTTTACTAACACACAATTGTGACTCACAGTTACAGCAGGTATTTGAAGCGATGACCTCCCACCTCTGTTCAGGCAACACAGTAACATCAAGGGTGGATCCAGGGGAGGAGTCTTTCCACCCCCCTCCCACTCTGGGTTCCAGAAATATTAGAATATAATTAGATAAGGAAAGTATGTATCATTTTTGCAGTAGAAATGACAATGGTTTCTCCAAGTGGATTTGAGTTCTCAGCGTGAATTTCAAACTATTTTTTTATGCAGTCGCCTATAAATATGAGAAAGTGTTATTTTTATAACATCACTGGCATTCTTGCACAAAGCAAAATAGATCGACAGCAGCAGGTAGTTTCTTGGTGTCTGTGAGTAATCCGTACTAAGACGCAGACACTGAACGAACATCACCTAGCCGTAAACAGCTGCACCCCACCCTTTCCCTCCAACTGTCATCAGGAGGAAGACATGCGTGATTATCTCTNTATGAGAAAGTGTTATTTTTATAACATCACTGGCATTCTTGCACAAAGCAAAATAGATCGACAGCAGCAGGTAGTGTCTTGGTGTCTGTGAGTAATCCGTACTAAGACGCAGACACTGAACGAACAACACCTAGCCGTAAACAGCTGCACCCCACCCTTTCCCTCCAACTGTCATCAGGAGGAAGACATGCGTGATTATCTCTNCACCTAGCCGTAAACAGCTGCACCCCACCCTTTCCCTCCAACTGTCATCAGGAGGAAGACATGCGTGATTATCTCTAACACTCAGCGAATCTGTCTCTTATTTCATTCTGTTCAGAAACGTCTTAGGTGTCGGAAAGCACAAGCGTAGTGACGTGGCATTGGTTTTCAGAGAATAATTTCAGCAGCAGTCTTCCCTCTGCAAGGACATGGTGAGAGTATTTACGTTCATGTTACGTTAACGTATAGCCTTTACTGAAAGCAAATTTTTTGATATTCACAGGAATAAACACATTTGTGTTTATACCAGGCGCGGAACGTCTTGGCCACTCGGTGTCAGCATATTGGCGAGCATTACCATGCCCTGTTTACATATTTATCAAGTGCCCATCCTGTCATAAGACATGTCATGAAATCCCAATTGTAGCCATATAAATTACAATTATATACGTAAAGAAGAACATTTGAATATAGTAAAAACATAAATCAGTAAAGCACATATATAATATATTTGGTAGTTTATATCTATTAAGAAACTGCCTGAGCAATCTAACTGCAAAATTTTTGCGTTCATACCATGTGAATTTTCAAATTAATTAATTAGTTGCTTTCATTTATACTATAAGAAACCATTTATTACTTTATCACACCACCATTTTAATGAAATAAGTAATGTATAATTTCATATAAATCTAAATCGTTCTCTTAAATTAGATATCACAGGTTTTTCAAGTTGCAAGTATGATAATTTTTGAGGTATGTATTTGTTAATATTATTTATGAGGTATTTTAATTACTTGTTTATGTAAAATTGCAAATCACAAAGACTAATTGCGATAATATCGAAGTGTATTGTTTCTTCTATTGTGACCATTTTTTCACTAAAATGTTTGTTAAAACTTGGTATTAAAGATATAAAATATTTAAATATCTTCAAGTACTTCATATAGATTGCTTTACTATTTAAATATTAAATAAACATAATTGATAGTTCACGTGTCTGTCAATTCCATTTCACAGATCTTGTGCAACGCCTTCTACAAATTCCTCTGCATCTAATCTAGGGACCCCCCTCTACAAGAAGTACCCCTGGATCCACCCTTCAGTGATATGCCATATTCTGAAGCACTGTCGAAAATCCCTGGCATGTGTCGCACTTCCTGACAGGTGGCATGTATTCGGGCTGTCAGTTCTTCCACCATGTTAATGGGCATGATGTACACAACGCTCTTGACATGGCCCCACAGGAAAAAGTCTAATGGTGTCAAGTGTGGCGATAGTGCGGCCCATGCAATGGGACCTACCTACCCAATCCACGTGCACACTAAGTTTAAAATGTACGTAGTGCGTTCGGTGCCTGGATCACAGATGGAAAATGTTTCCGACCACACGTTCCTATATAAAAATGATTATCCTGGTGTGGCCTACCATCCCTTAAAAATTAAAGTATTGAATTCTCAAACTTACTGTGTGTGTGTGTAGGTTTCATTTAATCAAAAATACGGTACTTTAGTGTTAATGAAACATTTTATGTATAGTATTTTTTGGCATCTCGGAAGAGATACAAATCCTAAGTGATATAATTAATTTTTGAAAAGTAATTTCACTTTTGGAATATACGTTTTATTGTAACTGTATGAATTGTTATATACGAATCGTATTTTAAAAGCCTGTGTTAATGATGCCATTTCAGTTTTGTCAGGTTTAAAATGTTTCTCCTTTTTGTTCAGTAAACATATTTCAACTGANGTGTTAATGATGCCATTTCAGTTTTGTCAGGTTTAAAATGTTTCTCCTTTTTGTTCAGTAAACATATTTCAACTGTTTTAGCACTGGGAAGAAGCTAGTCGTATTTTATATTTAATCATGTCTATTACTAAAACTAAGAGTTAAATTTTGTGCGTTATTCACTTATACTTAATACATTAATTACTTTTCTCATATTTCCGACACTATTACTACTCATTGGCTTTCCTGTTACACTGTTCGTTGTATTGCAGTGTTAGATTTATGATACAGTAGAACCCACTTATAAGGTTCCCATTTAAAAGGTTTTCCTGCCTATAATGCACGATTTTTCTAGTCCCGAATGTTTCTCCATAAGAACAATAACAAACATNGTGTTAATGATGCCATTTCAGTTTTGTCAGGTTTAAAATGTTTCTCCTTTTTGTTCAGTAAACATATTTCAACTGATTTAGCACTGGGAAGAAGCTAGTCGTATTTTATATTTAATCATGTCTATTACTAAAACTAAGAGTTAAATTTTGTGCGTTATTCACTTATACTTAATACATTAATTACTTTTCTCATATTTCCGGCACTATTACTACTCATTGACTTTCCTGTTACACTGTTCGTTGTATTGCAGTGTTAGATTTATGATATAGGAAATGAGTTATGACAAAATGTTAAAACTAAAATATCAAAAATCTGCAAAATAAATTTCCTAGTGTAAACACATGTGCTTCACTCGTCGCTGACTGTACAAATTGTTAGGGAGGAATCTTCTTTAAGAAAATTATTGTGTTTATGCCAATTCAGTGGTTTNCGTCGCTGACTGTACAAATTGTTAGGGAGGAATCTTCTTTAAGAAAATTATTGTGTTTATGCCAATTCAGTGGTTTTCTAGTCATAAGGTTCCATGTTTCTTGATGATGTATCTATTAGTTTTATTCTTATAATAATGTTATTTACAGCCTACTTTAAAAATTATTGTATGTTTTACAACTTTTTTTAAATATCAACAGTGCACTGATGTAAAGAAAGTCTACCACATTGAGTAATGATGGAGTTTAATTGAGTTACTTTAAAATTAATGCACAGTTACATTTTCTTCAGTAGTAATGAAAAGTATCTTATATCTTATGTTACTTTGTCCACTAAAGTAACTTAACTGTAGTTATTTTCAATGTAACTTACCCAGCAGTCGTGTGTGTGCATGTGTGTTTTTTTGTTTTTGTTTTGTTTCCTGTCTGTCTCTCTCCCCTTCTCTTTTCTCCCCCCCCCCCTTTTTTTTTTTCACGAACTAGTGACAAATTTTTTTGTCTGCTATAGATATAGTAACATTTGTAACGCTTTAGGCTGCACAGAACATTAATACATAATATATCACCTGAGGCATGTTTTCAGAAATGGTGCCCATTCGTGTTTGGTGACTCACAAATGCTATTTCCATACTCTGGGTGAAATTCAACTTAATGTAGAAGTGTGAATGTGATGTGAAAACTAGCAGAAACAGTAATTTCTCAATTTTAAGGAATAACATTTATCTTTCAAAGTTAGGTGTAGTGTCTAATCTTGTTACAAAGTACCTCACTGTAAAGTAATTTCCATTATAAAGTATGTATTTTCAAATCTATACCAGAATTTTGTCTGATAACTGTTTAGCATAAAATGCTTTCATTATTAAGTGTAAAGTTGGAAGTCCCTTTGCATTCCTTGTAATGAGATTTTGCTGTACAGTCGGGATTGGCATCATGCAAAGAATCAAATTTATAAATTGTACAAGAAAATACGTTTCTATACACTTTCCTATTCTTACCGGTAATGGACTGCATTTAATTTGCACCGTGCTCTATACAATAAACCATACTTGCAGTTTATATTCGTCAAGAGCAACNGTAATGGACTGCATTTAATTTGCACCGTGCTCTATACAATAAACCATACTTGCAGTTTATATTCGTCAAGAGCAACACACCTATTTTTATCTTCATTAGTCCATGGTTAACTGCTACAATGCCCTTTGCTAATCAAGTGGTATAAACAGCTTTGTTGTTAAGATGTTGCCCTTTTGCAGCAATATTTTGGTTTACAATTTTATACCTGGTTTGTGTTACAAAAATAANTTGTTGTTAAGATGTTGCCCTTTTGCAGCAATATTTTGGTTTACAATTTTATACCTGGTTTGTGTTACAAAAATAAACAAATGTGGACATCTAGATTTGTCAGGTGAAAATACAACGGTAGGTTGAGCACATAGGTGTGTAACTACACAAGTGCCTACAGTCGACTCTCATTTCTAAGGACTCTGGAACAGCGACACACTCAAAATAAGTAACAATGTTTTTTGGTGAACCATGAAATAAATGTAATTGAAAAGGTTTTTCCAATAACAGCCCCTTCGTAATGATAACCCTTTTCCTGAAAACCATGAAAGTTCTTAGAATCTAGAGTTTACTGTACATACGTGAAATTGAATACTGCCTATTTTGCATACTTCACAAAAAAATATGTAAATACATTTANAGAGTTTACTGTACATACGTGAAATTGAATACTGCCTATTTTGCATACTTCACAAAAAAATATGTAAATACATTTAAAAAAAAACATATATGGCTTCAAGGCAGGTTCAAATACCTTACAAATGTGACACACATTAAAAATACCTTTATCCAATATTATTAGTTTTTTATGTTAGCATATAAAATTATTCAATTTGCAATTTCTAATGGAGGACAGATCAGTTTGATTAGTCAATGATCAACTGTACCATATTTACAAAATAAATGTATTTTTTTTTGCACTTGATTGCAAGGTTTTGTTGTTATTTTTTCAGCAAAGTGTAACTTGTGTGCTTTATCATGTCTTTGTGACAAANAGTTTTTTATGTTAGCATATAAAATTATTCAATTTGCAATTTCTAATGGAGGACAGATCAGTTTGATTAGTCAATAATCAACTGTACCATATTTACAAAATAAATGTATTTTTTTTTACACTTGATTGCAAGGTTTTGTTGTTATTTTTTCAGCAAAGTGTAACTTGTGTGCTTTACCATGTCTTTGTGACAAANCACTTGATTGCAAGGTTTTGTTGTTATTTTTTCAGCAAAGTGTAACTTGTGTGCTTTACCATGTCTTTGTGACAAATGAGCAAATTTGTGCTTGTGTAAGCTGATGTGCTCAGCATGTCTTATGATTCTGTATTTTACTAAGCATATGTATCTAGCTATGTATGTAGATATTTAACATTTAAATAAGGTACAAGAATTTATATATAATTATATGTGTAGTGCAAATACTTAGTGTAGTTATAAAGTTTTATTGTACTATGATAAAGTGTGATTGGCTGCACAATGAAGTGAATGCTGTAAACATGAGGTTTTGCAGTGTCACTAAATTAAGTATTTCTTTGTCTTGCCTGGCAAGCAATAGTTTTTGATAGTGCCTGTATGGAAATGGCAGATTGCGGACATCTCTCTGTCAAAAGACTCGGACATGTACAGAGACACTGTGCTGCGAGAGGATCACAACTTTTTGTTGACTGTTTAGTGAACATCTAAAAATTGGCCTAAATAATGCAGCGAGATTGTGATGCTGATATTGACAAGAAATTGTTGTTATTTTACAGTCTTTTAAGCAGAAGCATTTGTGTAGGTGGCGTATGATGGTACATGTAATGACATAGCACATAGCTGGTGATGTGTGATGGTTAGTAGTAGAAGCAACAGACTTGTCACAGGCACAACTCTCTATTTGGGAAGTAATTGTGGCCAGTATAATTTTTAAGCAATCAGCAATTCAATACTTGAGACTTGCCAAATATTTTTTATCAATGGATTGCCAATAAAGTACCTGAAGGAGGAGTGTATGTGCATACGAGTATCCTTACATTTTTATTGTAATGGAAACTCTCCAGAGAAAACACACAGTGCAACATCAAAATATTTTGAATATATTTCAGTAATACCTGCTTGCCGTACTGTGAACTGGTTGAGTACTGACAAATTTACATCTTTCACAAAAAAAAAAAAATATGTGGGTAGTTGAGAAAGTGACCTAAGACAGAGTAAGTTTGAAGGAGAACTGGCAGCTTTACTTATGTTTTGAAGCACTCCCATCATTGCATTCATATGCAGCCAGGAAGGAAATGTTATATGCCATATAATTTTCAATAGTGGTTCCCATATTTTCATGACATTCATGAAACTTAAGGTGCATGCTTTGTTTTTCCAGGTGCAAATGTACTCAGGCTGATGTAGCCTCCCCAGTTTACGGTTCATAAAAATGGAGTATTTGGGTGTGTGTGTAAATGTAAAATTTGGGCAGTGGTAACTTACTGTGTACATACCCTAACAGCTTGGATTTTTGTTTACAGTTGCTTAGATAATACATTTTTTATCTATTGATTTTTTTATGTGCTTGCCAAACAGTAGTGGTACCCAAACTGGTTAGCATATATCTATAAATTACACAAAAAAATTTTACATATACATATAAATAACAAAAATATACTATATTCTATGTATCGTGTTTACAAAATACATGAAAATGTAAAACTGAAGCCTTAACAAGAAAAAAAATTGGTGTGGATCTTCTGTCATCCAGCAGTCAAGTTTGTAAGGGTTCGTGTTGACAGTTAAATGAAAATCATCTCTCCAAATAAAGTCTATTGAAGTCGAGCTTACAATTTAAATTACTAAAATTATTTGCTTCAAAAGATAACTGTGCAGAATTTTTAATCTCTTCCTAGTAAATAACAGAACTCTTAGATTTATCATAATTAAGTTGCATGCTATTTAGTCTACACCAATTTTGAATGGCATTAATATCATTGCAGTCAGCTTATATTTTTACTCATTTCTAAATCAGCAACAAAAAGGGCAGGCTTGGAATATGTGATTACTTTGGTAAAATCATTAATAAAAGTAATTAGTTAAAAGGATAAACACCCTGTGACAGTCATGCGAATCTTTACCTAATTAATTGATTTCCTGGGTTGATCGAGATCAAGGCACAGAATATTGAAACACATAGAAAACTGGACGAAAAAAATTTATTTACAACAAATTGATTTTGATGTTCTTTGGGCCAGTTGAATAAATGTAATGTCAATTCTATATGTTAGGACATACCATGGCCTTAGGAACAAACTAATGCAGACAGGACTACTATTAACCAAAAACTCGTAAAAATATTAACTACGAAAACATGAAATTTCATAAATACGACAGTCCAAAATTAAAAAAACTTCATAACGTTAAATCACAAAAATACCACTGAAATGAAAAAGATTCTACAAGAAATACCACATTTACTCACGTAATTGTTGCCATCGCGTAATGCCCTCACCCATGTTTTGAGTGTCAGAATTTGGTATTTAAATTTCCGAGCATATTCCCCACACCTCATTTGTGAACTGCCCAATGGTTGAAATATCATTTTGGACATACCTGTATGTAGTAAACACGTGGCTGTTATCGAGAACAGAAAATTCCATTGCCCATGAGTGACATAATCGTATTGGCTGCACTAGTAAGGGTAGAAGTGTTGGAGGGAGGGGAGGGTAGTGTGCACTTGGCCACAATACTACACTCGATTTTGTTAGTTCTTTGTGTTTTGAGCAGTTTGAATTTGGAGTCATGTTAGGTTGAGGTTTTTAAGTGCATCATTTCTGAAAGCGAAAATGGACAATTGCAATTCGTAAACAGCAAATTTCAAGTTGCATGTGAAGCATATGTGAAACAAATGGGAATACTGTGTTAATGAAAAAAAATGTGTGCTAGTGGAGGAAACAAAAAACAATTGCAAAACACAAATTCAAACAAGCGTGCTTTTCGCGGACCCAAGTACTATAGGGCAAGTTTCCTGAATGTGACAAGAAAGGGGTGGAATATATAAGAGAACTATGGAATAATGGATGCAGCGTTTCATTGGAAATTATTCTATGTAAAGCGTGGGAAATCGCGCCTCCAAGGACATCCTGCATACCCAGTTGAAGGAAAATCATGGATGGTAAGCCAGATTTATGCAGCTGGAGAATTTTTACCTCCACTGTAAAACTTTGCTTTCCCAGTGGCTAGCAGAGGACTACAATAACAAAACCAATGAATACTAGGGGTGTGCGAAGCTTCGCATTTTAGAAGTTGAATCAAAGACTTTTGTACCTTCGACTTCATCTTCGAATAAAAAATCTTTGAGTGAAAAGTTGAAGATTCTCACCAAGTGTTTTTTCCACCGAAACTAGTATCAAAACCAGCAGCCAATATCATTAATAAGGGTGTGAGGATATTCGAAAATTCAAATAGTTGCAAATAGTAATTCACGAATTATACAATTATACGCATTTGAACTTAGAATATCTTATGTGAAAATTGTGAATAATTTACATTCCCTTTGGAGAGGTTGTAGAGCTGTGCCTGCCTTTTGAAAGTTTTCAGGTGGAAGGAAGCACACTGGGAAAGGGAAATCTCAATGGAAAAGATGCTCAACTTACACTGTTTTTCAAACAAAATTTGTAGTTTTTATCCCAAGCTCCACCCTGCTGAGATAATCTACCAGCTTGACATTGAGAGGAGGGTCAGGGTCGGTCTACAGCAGGGGGGAGGGGGGGAGTGAATGTTTTTACAGCCACACTTACCTTTGTCTCTTTCTATCTCTTTCTCCCTCCCTCTCTTTTGTTAGAGGAACAAGACTGACAGACACCAGTGGAAGGCTGTTTAATAAGAGGGTAACCGACCATAACATAACACAAATACAGTGTAGATTATCTGTCTCGACAAATTCATGTTTCTTTGCCTTTCTAATTTTGACATGTGCAGTGATATCATAACAGTTAACACATTTATCACGTGCGGGAGTTGGACTGACATACGTACCACAGCTGATAAGGCTTTTTGAGCAGTGAAAGTGTCTCANCATTTATCACGTGCGGGAGTTGGACTGACATACGTACCACAGCTGATAAGGCTTTTTGAGCAGTGAAAGTGTCTCAACAAGAGTCCTTGGAGGAGGAAAGGGAAGAGGCCAAATGTTGATAGCCACCCATTGACATCACTGTGCGGTGGTGGTGCCAANGAGGAAAGGGAAGAGGCCAAATGTTGATAGCCACCCATTGACATCACTGTGCGGTGGTGGTGCCAAATGGGACTGAATATATGGAGTATGGTAGTTATTATAAGGTTTGTAGGTATCTAAATGTATAATGATTACTTTCTTACAGATTTTAATATTTCAGTTTTTCAGCAGTACAAGATTAGGATTTGTTTTATTCCATTGCTCAGTGTCTAGTAGGCATACACTTTTTTGGCAGTAACAGTACAAATGAGTTGAATACACTTGAAAACTGTAGCCTACTATAAATTAATATATATATTTCTAAATCCTTCGACTTCGATTTTTTTTTTAAATTCCTTCGCATGATGCAAACTTTGCTTCGACTTCGCTTCACATTTAAAAAAAGACCTTCACGCGTGCCTAACGAATACATTTTTTCAATGCAGATTAGACGCCTATCTATTTTGATATGCCACAAAATGCAATGGTGAATGAAAAGGGAGCATCAAGTTTAACAGTGCACACAGCTTTCATACTTATCTAATAGAAGAGGTTAACCATCTTCTGCAAGAGGGGAAGACTGATTTAGCAGTCATACCAGGCAGCCTTTCATCAGTCCTGCAGCCCCTTGACGTCTCCATAAACAAGCCATTCAAGGGCCATCTCCATTGACTTTATTCAGAGTGGATGGCAAGTGGCATCCAAGAACTGACTCAAGGCGGCGAAGTAAAGTGGCAGTCGCTCCCAAAGATCTGTGAATGCATGAAAAACGGCTGGGCTCTGATAAGTGATGGCATTATCGTAAAGAGCTTTAAGAAAACCGATATTTGTTTGGAACTCGACTGCAGTGAGGATGATGTTCTGTGGCAAGAGAGTGACGGCAAGTCGAGTGAAGCTGAGGACACAGATGAATCCAATTCAGACAACACAGATACCGAATAAACATGGTGAGCAGTCACCTCAGTGACATTTTGCTATATAACTAAATCGAGTTTTGTTGTGTGTAATTTAATTTTTTAAATAAAGGTTTTTTTTTCTGTACACATACTTCCCTTTTAGAGTAACGTCACTAAGTAAAGTGCGCCGGATATAAGTCTACTCAAAGTAAGCCTGAAAGTACATAGTTTTTTCCTTGTTATGCAGCAAAAGTCTATCCTCAAGTTTTTTCCCCCACACTCAATATTTTTGGGACTAAAATTAATGTAATTAGTGCAGGGATTATGCGAGTAAATATGGTATATTGATTTCGAAAAAATCATTAGCAGCCTTAATATCAATATAAAAATGAATTTTTTTTTAAACCAATTTAATTATTTTAAATGAAAATTACTTTTTAGCATCCTTAGCCTATGGTATACCCGATGGGGCTGGACGTTTAGAAATAAAAGTATTGAGAGTCTATTTTATGAAAAATATATGTTCAGAGAATGGTATCAATATCAATTTTATTTTATAAATTCCATTGTTGATGCATTCATCTCATTGATATGAATTACAAAATTTATGCAGAGTGAGTCAGAACTGAGTGTGTTAATTTCGGGGGATGATTTCTTACGAGGAATAAAGCAAAAATGTATTTAGGCATTTTTTTATTTTTTTATAAAATGAAAATTGTGGCAGCTTTGTGCTACTGAAAATAGAATTTTAAATTACATTTTGTCAAATATTTCTGCATTCATAGATCAAGCAACATAATTTTGAGCAATGTTAACGTAAATGGAGATCTTCAACCGTGTTATGAGTGTGGTGGTATTGGGGTTGAACACTTTTTTTTTTTGCCATTACTTTTGAAACACTGAGATGTAATGCATGTTTACGAACAGTATGTTAATCAGAATGTGAAAGCAACAAAAAAGAGGTCGTCTTGTCAGCACTCGCTAAGGCTAACAGTTTTTGCGATATCAGAAGTTATATGTTTAAAGATATGCGTAAGAATGCCTGAGCTGTATGCAAATTGACATGCAATGTAGCGTAAGAATCAGGTGTTGTCCACACATAGGTACNCGTAAGAATGCCTGAGCTGTATGCAAATTGACATGCAATGTAGCGTAAGAATCAGGTGTTGTCCACACATAGGTACAAGCAGGCATAGGCATGTCTTGTTGCTGATTTGGAATGTATGTCGATAAGTTACCACAGAGGCGAAGGGTTGTCATTAGTCACTGAGGACAGGATTCATCTAAAACATATTGCCTGCACAATAATATGGATGGCAATAAATAATGAACCAACAGCCTGTAATTATGAAACACTGTGTAACATAGGTTAGCGAGAATATGCAAATTGCCACAAAAACTGGGAAATTTTCTGCATATCTCCAACGTGCTGCCGCTGCATTACACAACATTTCACCACAAACAATGTCGCAGAGTTCTGCATTACTGCACTCCATCATGAGTACTGCGTGGCATTCCGTAGAAGTGTCAGCTCGATTCCACATGATTAGATACTATGCTTCATAATAGGCCTGCACGTCTAATGGGGTACTGCCTTGACACACATCATAACCACTTGTTCGTCAGACCGTTGACGTGATGTTAGTATCGGGCAACATACCACCTTCTCGGTCTACCTACCAGGTAACAACAGTACACCTTTTCACTAACACAAACAAGACGTGAATTGAATACAATTTTGTCCGACAAGTGCTACGTGGTTACACAATAATGAAGTAACACTGATGTAATAAGATAGTGCGCTAAAATGTATGGTGGTGTGATGCCTAACTTAATAAATGCCACTATCATCTCCATCAATACCATGATTGCAGTGACTGCAGTTAGATACGAATAACTACGTTATGGATGTGTGCTTTTATTACAAACATAACAATTATATGAGCGTTTCATTAGTACCAATTCATAATGTGATGATGCAATGATTGTAATCCACTTAATTCACGACCCTGTTCCAAATGTGCCAAACTGTGGTTCCAAGTTTGCTTGTCTGGACAAAGTCTTGTTCTTTACCTACAAAGAGCAGTTCGGTTTGCATATCCTTTCGGCATTCTTTAAACATACAAATGGTGATATCGCAGAAATTGTTAACCTTAGCGAGTGCTGACAAGGCGAACTTTTTTGTTGCTTGTCACATTCTGATTAACATACTATGCGTAAACATGCATTACATCTCAGTGTTTCGGAAGTAACTGCTGGAAAAGGGTGATGAACCCCAAGTATGTACCAAAGGTTGGGAGGGGGAGGGGGTGATATTACCACCCCACTCATAACAGGTTGAAGGTTTTCATTTCTTGAAACACTGTTCGAAATTATGTTGCTTAATCTGAAATGGTTTTGGAAATATTCGACAAAATGTAATTTTAAATTCTATTTTCAATGGCGTGAAGCAGCCGCAATTCTCACTTTATCAAAAAATGCCCAAAAATATATTTCTGCTTTTTTTAAGGAATAACCTCCGGAAATTAACACACTCAGTCCTGACTCACTCTGTATATAGTGGGGAAAGAGGCATATTTAATAGGCTCAAGAAATAATAATAAATATTGTTATTTATTATTTCGCAATTAGTAATTGTATCATCATAACAATATGATTTATGCAGTGTTCAAGGGCACAATTTTAGGTGGTGGTTCTATGTTTATTCCAGGTTCTGAAGACAACAATGGGATAGAGGGGGCTTTGGGGAAGTGAAGACATTTCCTTTCCTTTTAAATTTCTTAAATTTGTGATATTGTTTGGCAGTTAGATCAGAGGTTAGTTGGTTTTAGTCTTCCAATTTGATACATTTGCCTTACTTGGTTCTGTTACATGAAATGCTATACATGAAATGCTATAAAAAGTCAATGCCTTGCTGGCATGTCTAATAGTCAGAGAGCTGGTGAACATTTTAGGGTAGGTATTTGGAGCGCAGTGAAAATTGTGTAACACTTCTGTTCCAATGTCTGAATAGACACTCAAACACTTGGCTGAGGGGTTGTGGGGCCTAGCCAACTCGTAAATTTTTGAATTTGCAAAAAAAATTCTTGAGGCCCGTTAAAATTTTAATACTTTTAAATTTAACATTTAATTAAACAATAAAAAGAGTCTGATTATTTGGTCTGGTTTAAAATTTTGGTTTCAAAATAGTAATTCATGAATATTGAAAAATATATTTGAGGTACGCTGAAATNCAATTTTGGTTTCAAAATAGTAATTCATGAATATTGAAAAATATATTTGAGGTACGCTGAAATTTACACAGATTAATCATTGTACTCAAAAATGGTATTTATAAAAAGACAGGCTATTCTGATGGGTCTTTATACCTGCCAGGTGATAGAGAATGTTGTACATGAGTGCGAGTAAGCAGTGTTATGGGTTTGTGTGTGTGTGTGTGTGTGTGTGTGTGTGTGTGTGTGTGTGTGTGTGTGTNTTAAAATTTTAATACTTTTAAATTTAACATTTAATTAAACAATAAAAAGAGTCTGATTATTTGGTCTGGTTTAAAATTTTGGTTTCAAAATAGTAATTCATGAATATTGAAAAATATATTTGAGGTACGCTGAAATTTACACAGATTAATCATTGTACTCAAAAATGGTATTTATAAAAAGACAGGCTATTCTGATGCCAGGTGATAGAGAATGTTGTACATGAGTGCGAGTAAGCAGTGTTATGGGTTTGAGTGTGTGTGTGTGTGTGTGTGAGAAAGAGAGTATATCGGCGGCCAGCTAGAATGAAACGTTCTGCGTTTTGATTGCCCGTCTGAGAGATCACATGACTCAGGGTACACGTGCAGTTGTAAGAAACATTTTGGAGTAGTTAACAAATTTTCATTTGTAGCAATTTATTTTGTTTCTTAGAATGTTTGCATTTATTTTAAATAAATGAAAGATATAAGATTTATCTTTATTGATACGCAATATAACCTAATCAATAAATTGGGTTTTATTTGTGTTTGTTCTCCGACTAATCCTCTGGTTGTGTTTATTTGTATTTAATTGTATTTGTATTTATTATAATAAAATTAAGTGTGATTGACGGTCTTGAGGGCAGAAATAATCACAAAAATGTTTGTAACATTTATGAAATTATGGTTTTGTAAGGGAGTGACAAAAAGAATGAATACTACAAACAAATTACATTAAAATATTATATTAACAAAAACATTACGTTGGTATTAAAATATATATTTTTGNTGAATACTACAAACAAATTACATTAAAATATTATATTAACAAAAACATTACGTTGGTATTAAAATATATATTTTTGTTTTTATTCATTGTCAGCATTTGTTGTTTCTCCAACAAAGGTATAGTCTTTGTCAAAGCTTAACTGCTCTTCTTCCTCCGGCTCTTGTTAATTGTCTGAAAAGACTTAAACNTGAATACTACAAACAAATTACATTAAAATATTATATTAACAAAAACATTACGTTGGTATTAAAATATATATTTTTTTTTTTATTCATTGTCAGCATTTGTTGTTTCTCCATCAAAGGTATAGTCTTTGTCAAAGCTTAACTGCTCTTCTTCCTCCGGCTCTTGTTAATTGTCTGAAAAGACTTAAACNCAAAGGTATAGTCTTTGTCAAAGCTTAACTGCTCTTCTTCCTCCGGCTCTTGTTAATTGTCTGAAAAGACTTAAACATTTTTACCCAATGAATAATAAAATAAATAATGCAATTATACAAGAAGAAAATTTTTTGATGTACCTGTAACATTTTCATCGGAATTCTCAAGACTTTTATTTATAATTGCATCTAATACTAATTGCAGCATACAATGTCCACTAAACCAATGTAAATCTAATTCATTGTCCTGTCGTTGCCACCCATTTCTTTCTGGTGTTAAACTACTTGGGTAATGCTTGTAATATATTGAGCTCTTAAGAGCTGTTGATGTAATTCAACTTTGTATGGTGGCAAAGTGGAGAGATCACAAGTGTTTAATGCTTTTTTAAAAGGCTTTCCTTCGCTGTTAGTTTTATAAGTTAAGCAGAACTTTTGAAATCGCGCTGTATTTATGTCTGTAGTATATAATTAATATTAAAAGAAACTCAGCACAATATTTAGTTAGTAAATCAAGTCCTACTTTAATAACTGATATTGTTAAAGTTTAAAACATTTAAAATCAATATTAGTTAAACTAAGACTTGCAAATTTATTTTCACGTAAATATATCAAATACATCTCCTATATTTTACCGAATAAAGTACACAATTTCATTAAACTTATATTTTAAAGTTTATATATATATATATATATGTATATTATTTTTCTTTTCATTTAATTTAATGTTTTAAGTATTTCCGGTTTACATTTTTCATTCTATATATAGAGACAACTGTAAATATTCAAGCAGAAACTAAATACGTAGCTGACGAGATGCTACATCTATTGAATCGAGACNTATAGAGACAACTGTAAATATTCAAGCAGAAACTAAATACGTAGCTGACGAGATGCTACATCTATTGAATCGAGACATACAATACGAGAGCTGTAAATAAACAAAATAATAACAATAAACCATATATATAGATATATACTTTTGTACTATATATAGTGTTTTCGTGCACTCTATATACAGGATTTATCCTAGTAAGCGAGGCAATTTGTATAGCAGTGGGTGTGATAACCCTCCTCTGAATTAACCCTAGATGGCAAAACAATGTCTTTATATATACACCCATGTTTTGCCGAATTTTCAGCTCTTCGCTGCTTTTTTCCAGGGTTTTTTTCACTGAATATAATGGTTTTCACCACTTTGTATACATATAACACAAACTGATTTGTTTTCTTCCATGATTAATATATATATAATCAATTCATATTATAAACATGACGCGTGACGGGTACATGGGATAGGAATTGCGCTGTATTCACACCCTGAGAAATAACCCCCAGGGAAGTCCCGCCGTATAAGAATTTCGGGGATGAACCTCAGTGAGAACGAAATAGGGTAAGTCCCGGGAAGTTAGCTGATATAAGCCCTCTTCGAAGGAAACTGGGTAACCCCCGGCCAAGAATAGTGCAGACGCAGCTCCCAGGAACCCCCGAGACCCTTGCCGCACCCCGCCCTTCACCCTAGTTTGATCGCGAGAGCAGCTGAGGAGACACAAAATCCTATACAAAAAACGTGCGAGTGACGCCGGGGAAGACCCTCTTTCTGTCGACAGAAATCGCTGACAGCCAATTTGAATATATCGAGAGGCAGGTTAAATTCAGGAGCAGCCAAGGCGAGCGGTCATTCAGTTGCGAGAAGTCATTCAGTCGTGGTGATTCAGTCGCCAGCATTCAGTTGTCGTCGGTCGTGAGCGAGATAGAGAAGGCAGTTAGGCGAGAGGCTGTCACACAAATGGGCCGAAGTTCGGGGCCGGCCCCAGGCAGTCAGTGATAATCAGTTGTTCACAGTCAATTGTTCTGGAGCAATTATCGCCAGCCGAGACGGGAGTAAACAGCCGCGTAACGAGAACACTGCGAGAATTCATGTGTAAATTCCCGAGACGAACCCAGTAGAAGTACCGAGAACTTATGAATTCATTTCCGATAAAGTAGTGGCAGTTTCCGAGGCGGAGAAGTCGAGAGCGCGAGACGAGTCGTGGTAGACGTCGACGTAGGAGAGGGGACGCGAGGTCTCCGACGAGGAACGCCAGCCGAGGTCAAAGAGAAATCACAAGTCCCGGGAAACCAATCCCGGACTTCCGAGAAGGGAAGCCGAGCTGACCCAGCTACTTCAACCAAAGGCAAAGACGAGTGGTGAGCTTCAGCCGCGAAGCGCCACATCGAGCGAGAGGGAGAGTCCAGCGGGACGTGGTAGGGAGTCAGTCTAAGCCGAAGGAAGAAGCCAGCTGAGTACAGCACGTCAACGAGAGCCAGTCCAAGGGTCCGAACCAGGGCCACCCAACTCACCATGCCTCAGGTACCAACGAAGACAACTCACCAAAAGCCGCAGTCACAGATAAGTAGAGAAACGTCTCCCTTCAACAACCTTCCCCGACGCATAGTATTCAGCCCACCAGCCCTTCAGGCAAACGACTTGCAGTGGTCTCAGTCTCGCCAGTGTGTGTAATAACTATGTGACCTTCTGAACAATAAAATCCTGGTGTGTTAAATAACTGAGATTACGAATATTTGTTTACCCCTGAAGCAACATCCTCAGGTGCCCTTAGTCTGCACCGAAATAAATTAACTATATGAACTACTGGCCACCCCCTGTATAACTCAGGTGGCCGAGTAGCGACAAGTATAGTAAAATAACTTAGTAACGCAAAGAAAATTGAAACACGTGGTTGCACGTGTTTCACTACGAATGAGCATCTTTTAACTACTCCAAAATTTCCCTTGCAACTGCACGTTTACCCTGATTCATGTGATCTTTCAGACGGCCAATCACAACGCAGAACATTTCATTCTAGCTGGCCGCCGATATACGCTCTCTCTCTCACTCAAACCTACCCATAACACTGCTTACTCGCACTTACGTACAACATTCTCTATCACCTGGCATGTATAAAAACCCATTAGAATGGCCTGTTTTTATACATATCATTTTCTGAATACAATGATTATTATGTGTAAATTTCTCAAATATATTTTTTAATATTTATGAATTACTATTTTGAAACCATCTGGCAACAATTTAAACCCAACCAAATAATCAGATTTTTTTTTTATCTTGTTTAATTAAATGTTAAATTTAAAAGTATTAAAATTTTAAAGGGCCTCAAGAATTTTTTTTTGCAAATTCAAAAATTTACAGGTTGGCTAGGCCCCACAACCCCTCAGACAAGTGTTTGAGTGTCTATTCAGACATTGGAACAGAAGTGTTACCCAAATTTTCACTGTACCTCAAATACCTACCCTAAAATGTTCACCAGCTCTCATACTATAAGTAATATCACAACCAAAAAAACGTTAACTTTCGATTATGTGGAAATGATGTGTGATTTTTAAGCTGTTTTGGCCCATAGTGTAGTGGATAGTACTTTAATACAGTAATTTCATCACCCAGAACTTTCTTGTATCATGTAATATTAACATCATATGCATATGCAAAGCTGAAAATCAAAAAGGTAAATCTCAAAATCAGAGCCAGAGAAACAGATTATATTGTTTTTATGCTGTTTGAAGAGAAAAATGCTGCATTCAGCAGATGAGTTCTGTGCATAATTAATTGTGTATTGGCAAGAACTGTTCAAGAGTAACTGTGCCCCTGTGTGATGAATTTGGAATCAAGTTTTGGAAAAAAAAACTGTGGAATAAAGTTATTAAATATAAGATAACTAATTACAATGCCTTGGTCAAGCTGTCTTATTTCAAGACAAAATGACAGATGTTAATGGATTCAATCTTGCCTTGTTCTCTCGATGTTCTATCACGTTGACTAAATGTTTACAGTAGAGAATCATAACAATAAATTGTTTGTGAAAAGAAAGCTCATATTGTGGTTGTTATTAAAGGAACAATTTATTGTTAAAATATGTACTTTGTACATACACAAATAATAATCTATGTTTTACATATAATAAACTTATGATGTGGAGCAGAGTAAATGGAATATTGACTTTATGAGTGAACCTTGTAGAATCAGACAATCCTTTCCACCACAGTGTCCGTCACACCATGTTTACCAATAACAGACCCATAGTGAATNCCTTGTAGAATCAGACAATCCTTTCCACCACAGTGTCCGTCACACCATGTTTACCAATAACAGACCCATAGTGAATTATTTCTGTGGTGGAAACATTCGTCAGCTTCCACATAGGGTACCATGCAAGATAATGGGGTTAACTAAACAAGTGTGTGGGTTAGACAGATTTTGATTACATGTTTGAGTATATGCAAAAACTGCAATTAATTGCTAGTCACATTCTTCAGATTGTTTTTTCTGAAGTAAAAATTTTGGAGAGAAAATTAAAATATTCTATTTGGTGCTTCAGTCACTTGGTGAAGTACAGTAGAACTCTGATTCATCATTTATACTTTCCTGTTAATTATACAAAAAATTTTGTCCCGGCACACGCCCTATACATACAACACTTTTCATTGCTGTTGGTTACATCATGTGAAAATATGGCTTCCCATGATCTCTGCTTTTTTTTGTGTGTGAATTAGGTTTTTTCTTTTGACTGGGAAAAATTCTCATTGGGAGTAAATGTGGAGAAGTTTTGTTTTGTCATGTTGCACAACAGGAACATGCTGAGTCTATTTGTTTGCGTTTGGGACATGTTTAATCGATCATAACCAAACTTTTATGATTGTTCCATAATTACAGTTACTTATTTACTGCATCCATATTTTATTTTTGAGTGAATGACTTTAAAATCAGTTAACAATGGCAAGCCAACGAGAGAGAAATTGTCTCGCCATTGAACACAAAATGTAAATCCTAAAATGCATTGACAGAAACGTGGGCAGACGGACGTTCTCAGCAAAGGAACTAGGACTACCAGTTTCTACGTTGAATACAATAGCCAAGATGAGAACTTCAATTGAAAACGTTGCCAAACGTAGCGGTCATTGGTAAAGAAAATAAAGTCTTTGCACTATGAAAAGATTGACAGTCTGTTGAAAGTGTGAGAACTGCTGGTGTTTCAGTAGATGGTAAAATGTTACGTGAAAAAGCGCTCCTTATGCAACACGTCTTGGGATTGACAATTCCACTGCTTCCAATGGCAGGATTGACAGTTTTAAAAACCATCAAAATGTGTTTATAATACTGTTTTTGGGGAAAGTCAAAGTGTTGATCCACAAACTGTTGAGCAGTGGTGAGAAAAGTTACCAGATCTTGTGAGAGGCTATGACCCTCGAGACATTTTTAACTGCGGCAAAAAACTGGTCTTTTCTATAATGTGCTACTTAATGGAACTTTTAGCTTTCGTGGTGAAAAGTGCTTTTGGGGGGAAACTAAGCAAAGGGAGGCTCACATTACTATTGTTCACAAATGCAGATGGCTGTGAGAAATTGCTTCCTGTTGTGGTAGGCCCTTGAAACCTAGATGTTTTGCAGGAATGAAGATATTGCCTACCAAANAGTGCTTTTGGGGGGAAACTAAGCAAAGGGAGGCTCACATTACTATTGTTCACAAATGCAGATGGTTGTGAGAAATTGCTTCCTGTTGTGGTAGGCCCTTGAAACCTAGATGTTTTGCAGGAATGAAGATATTGCCTACCAAATATTTTGCAAACAAAAAAGCTTGAATGACAAGTAAACTGTTTTCTTCCCTGCTACATGCTCTTAGATGCAAAGATGGGGCTGCAGAACAGGAAAGTTATTTTATTTATAGATAACTGCCTAGCCCAATCTGAAATGTCGAGAGTTGAATTTTCCCCCCTAACTGCACCAGTGAGCTTCAGTCTCTAAATGTAGGCATTACACATAGTTTCAAGGTGAAGTATAGAAAGTCTGGTGCAGAAAGCACTAAATTTGGTAGATAGTGGTTGTAGTGGCACATCCAACATGAGCATCAATTTGCTTACTACATCGCACGAGCATGGTCTGAAGTTGAAGTTGGCACCATACAAAACTGCTTCATGAAAACATGATTCTCTGTAAAGGAAACTTGATGTCATCCTGGGGAAGCAAGAGGTAACTTATGTTGAGTGAGATGCTTTTAGTGTGGGTGCTTCTTTTGAATAGTTCATCAACATTGATGCTGATGTTAGGACATCTGAAGTACAGTCTGTTGACAATGTGATTGGGCAGCATTGAAGAAGCACGATGTGAAGGCGACCATTTAGAGGAAAAGGAAGACGAGTAGGTAGAAGATGAACCAGCACCACCCACTTACAGAGAAGCAGATGAAGCCCTGAACATTGTAATAGGCAAGGCCTTTTGTACAAACTGCAACAGAAAACTGAAATGCAGAGCACAAAAGCAAAATACCATCTTAGACTATTTTCCAAAAAAGCAACAAATAGTAAGTAAAGCCATTTTTTTTCCCCATGTGATATTTTCTTCTGCAAACAATTTGAGTTTTTTCAATGAATTTTTAGACCTATAAGTATGTACACCAACAGTGGCTTTTTTATTGTATGTATCATGTATGTACTGCAATGAAAAAATTATGATGTGGTGAATATTGTTTACGTAAAATTATTTCAAGTGATAGGTAAATTACTTGCAATTTAGTGTTCCCCATCATTTACACAATTTTTTTCTTTTTTCTTTAGAAAAGTGTAAAATAGGAGTTCTTCTGTACCAACTGATGATGAAATAGTTACCGTATTTACCCGTGTACCACCTGCCCTCATCTGAGATCCGCATCCCGCATTATCAATGTTATCCGAAGAAAAAATTAATTTATACTTATTCAGTTTGGAAAACTTGTGCTTAAGTGGGGCCATGGTGGCTGAGCAGTTAGCCTGCTCACCTCCCATCAAGGTGAACCGGGTTCAATCCCCGGCCAGGTCACCGAGCTTTCACAAGTGGGAATCGTGCCGGACAATGCAGTTGGTTGGCAGATTTTCACTGGTATCTCTCGTTTCCCCCACTCTTTCATTCCGGCACGGTTCCATACTCACCTCATTCACCCTCATCGGCTCTCAAGACCTCGCTGTTAAGAGCCGTCCAAATCTCTTCACTCACTCGAGTTTGAATGGGTAGCTGTGTTGAACAAGTTATACATATGTTAGAAATCTAAATGTGGCACGAGTTATGCCTTATTTACTAAAAATAAACATGCACAATTTTTAAGGGGAAAAATGTTATTTTATAAATAGGGCAGGTCTTATATTTGCGATTTAGATTTGCCACCCAGCAAAAAGTGCTGCTACTGTCACCACTTGCTAGGTGATTGATAACAACAGGTGAAACTGTCTATCATTGGGTGCTTTCTGAATGTGGTGTGAATAGACCAGATATTTAAATGCAAAAGACAATTTCATATAATCATGGCTTAGAATGAAAACTTTGTATCTTACATTTTTGGTGAGAATGGTTTTTTTGCCAAAATGTCATATAGGTGTATCTCATTTTACAGTGCCCCAAAGAGTTGCACTTTTTTCATTTGGAGCACTGTAAAACATGAGATCCAAGGTTTCAAACTAACAAAATCAAAAAGTAGCTTTTGCCAAAAATGTGAGAGACCGGGTTTTCAGTCTAAGCCATCAATCGATAAGTGGGATAAATTTTGACAGACAATGTGACCGAACTATACAGTATGGAAACAGTAAATGCTCTTATTTACAAAGTATTGTTATTGTCTGAGGAGTTGTTGCAGCAGGATGTGTGATGTGGATGACTACAGAAGAAAATAGTACTCTGAACTAAAAGTTGTAATTTAAAACTTTAACTGTACTTGCATCATTTATGGTTTAAATTACACTATAAATTATTTTGTATCGGTGACAAACAAACGTGATTTTAGTAATCATCCAAAGATTGCCTGAACAACATGTTGTGTTGTGATTAGGAATTATAAACAGTAAATTAGTTTGGTTTGTAAATAATGTATTTTGAAACACTTATTAGAATGTATGAAATCTACGTGGCCTGAAATAATCAGACTTTGAACTCTGTAGTGTAAAAATAATATTTGCTTACTAGGCATATTGAAAATCCAACAAGTGTATGGTTAACGTCAGTAAAAATGTTTATTTACCATGTGTGTTTATTACTTGCATCAGTACAAACAGCGGCGTATTGATCACGTTCTGTTCTTAGGTAAACATTCCGTACATATTTTTAATGTAATAAACAGTTTAAAAGATACTTTCCTATGGAAAATATTATGAACAACTTTAAGAAAAACTTCAAATGTGGACTACTTGTCTGCCAAGCCAACTGCATGCTTGCAGACCAGGCTGAAACCATCCCTACATTGGCCATGTGCTTGTCAGTGGGAGGAAAAAACAGTCTATGTTACGATAAACCCACTTTTGTTTTCAGTTCTGTATTTTTCTGTAAAACCTAATCTCCATGCTACACCTACACCCCTGCTTTTCAAATTATTTATGTGAATAAGTGTAAATGAATATTACAGTATTTGTTCTACATACTGAAGTTTTGCATGCCTGTATTCCAGCACAACACTTGCAGACCTGTTCAACTGTGACTATTTCCTATAATGCCAGATGCTCATTGTGCAGATAAATTTTTTAATAAAACCAGGTTATTAGAGAGATGTAATATTCCCCCTCACANATATCCTCACATTGTGCAAGATAATGGCAATAAGGATACACATGTCAATGAAATTATTTAGAATTTTATGGTGCTATTGTAATTTTTTTTTAAATGTTTGAGTTGTTTATTCTATTAATAGGCTTGCTATATGTATGTAACTTGTACAGAAAACACTTTCATTAGTTCATAGAATGTGCTAGTAATGTTAGCAGTCAATATTTTTCACAACTAGCCTTCGAGAGTGTAACCAATGTAACGTACAGCCAACTGCACTGTGTTTTGCAAGTATTTGTATGTGTGGATGTATATGTGTAATTTTTTTGGTTTTGCTAGATTTTTTATTCTATTTGATGGACACAAGTTAACATTCTAAACGTTCAAAAATAAGCAGTTTGCACATTAAGGGAGCCACCAAGCCTTTGATAAACATAAATGTATATATTTATCTATGTTCAGGTAAATTTACCAGTTTATGATTACATGTTGTAATAGGTACTTCCTCCTTGTAAAATACAGTACAGACCAGCAAATATTCGTTTTCCTGATGTTGTGATGTTCATTGTAAATATACTTGTTCACTTAGAGCCGAACCCTTATTCATTACTGTTCCTTTAAATCTCATAAAATTGTTAAAGAGGAAAAAATTGTAATGTTTTGAATGATATAATAGTAAAGCTGTGCAGATTTACAAAATTATACTGATATGCCAATTCAGTGATGGAAAAACTTATTGCTTATACAGTGGATTCTCTATTCATAGTTTCTCAGGGAACTGGCAAAAATTTTTAATAAATGTGGACTTTCAATGAATGTGGTCTTGAAACGCAGATAAATCAACAAAGGGACCACAGAATATGTTCTGTGGATGCGGATTTTAAATCTATCTGGCATCAACACACAGAGGTCCCACTGTATTTAAGTTGAATTTATAACAATGGCATTGGTGAAATGAAGCAAAATTAAAAATAATTTTTAACTTATTTCAATTTACAGTGACCAAAAAAATACAGTAATCCAACAAACCACGTAAGTTCAAGTGAAGACAAAAATAAAAATATATGCCAGTCTATGTTCATAAAAATACTTATTCAAGAACACAGAAAACATTAAGCATGTGTATACATGTTTTGTTGCTGATGACAGTCAAGTGATAGACTTGAAACAAAAATGATGGATTGTTTTTATATATGGTATGCATTGATTCTGCATTATACTGGATCACTGTTACTTGCAAAATATGTACTGTTATACCAGATTCTTTCAAAAAGCACAATGTAGGCTAATTGATGTTTCACGCTTGGGTGTTTTGCTACACATTTGAGTTTGTATAAACAAATTTATTTTATAAACAGGAAGATTCAAAATTAACGCCTGTTGCAGAACTAATTTTCAACATTAAAATGTTACTAATGAACTTGTAAATACAGCAGCACTTGTTATAATGAATCTGAAGGGAACACTTTCTAGGTTCATTAGAGAGGAAACTTCACTTGCACACTTCTCTTGAAATAATATACCAAACTGATGTACCTACCCGTCGTTTAATAATGCAATATTCAGAAACTCAGACATTTATCGTTCATTCTGTCTGTGTTACTAGCAAAAAAACATTTGCTTCAACTACACTTGCAAGGGCAGTTTTCACCCCTTCTGAATAAACTTAGGCTATATATTTTAGCCCTATTTTTTGATAAGGAATCGCCTGCTGAAGTTTGTCGGTAGTGATCAGTTCCACCCTGTTTGCCATAGCACTAGCTATCTATCTATATACACTGAAGAGCCAAAAAAACTGGTACACCTGCCTAATATCGAGTAGGGCCCCCCTAGTACGCAGAAGTGCTGCAAGACGACGTGGCATGGACTCGACTAACGTCTAAAGGTATGCAGGAGGCAGTTCACACCATGAATCCTGCAGGGCAGTCCACAAATTCAATCTGCGCCATTTTGAGAAAGGGTTGCACATCTGTCACGTTTAATGATTCCCGTCAGTCGTCGTTTGTCCCGTTCTTTCACAATCTTTTTCCGGCCGCAGCGATGTCGAAGATGTGATGTTTTACCGGATTCCCGATATTCACGGTACACTCGTGAAATGGTCATACGCGATCATCCAAATGTTATCGCTAACTCGGAAATGCTATGTCCCATCTCTTGTGCGCAGACTATAACACCACGTTCAAACTCACTTAAATCTTGATAACCTACCATTGTAGCAGCATTAACCAATCTAGCTGCCAACCACATCGCGTTACTCTGATTGGTTCCATACCTCTGTTATTTGCATATGCTGTAATGACGCAATATACTTAAATTTTCGGGACTTGGGTGTAGAATTCTTTCGTATGTATGAAGCTCGGGAAAGTTTCAGTATATTTTTATCGGGTTTTCAGTTTAAAGCCGTGCTGGCTCGTTTCCCGTGTTTGCTGTTAACGTTTATCAGGAGTCCGGTAGTGTTTCGTTTCAAACTTTGGTTTTTTGGGAAGCGTCATCATTAATTAGATTAGTTCCTTCGGTGCCGTTTTGTTATACGAGAAGTTTATTATCCGGAGGTGAGTGCGTCAACAAGTTTTTGTGGACCGCGAAGTTCGTTCTTGTTGACAGCACAGTTTTAGTTTCCTGCGACGCAGTATCGGTAACGGGCACAGCAGTATCGATGTCAGGCGGAGCGTGGGACAGCGCAGTTCTCACGCTGCTGCAAGATGATAGGCGCTTATCGCAGGAGAAGGGGGGCGATAGGCCAATATATACTGGTGGTGCCTATCGCCTGGGCAACAAAGTAATCAACTGCTGAAGAGGACGCGTAGGGCGTGTGACGACGCATCAGGCGTGGGGGTCGTTAGGGTGCCAGGAGGGAACGAGCATCCCTCCTGCCTTCTTAAATTAGTCTTGCGATGCAAGCTTTGAGACATTAACATAAACGGTAAACCACTGTGACGCTGTTCTGTACTTGGATATTTATCTGAACGGTTCGTACTCTGCATACTGGACATTCGTATGTGAACTGTGTCATTCAAAGGATAAATAAAGTATATAACAAACTAACTTCGAACTTGAACTTTCTTTCATAATCAACGAACATCCAATGGTACTGAGTCTCGTGTTTCTACCCCGAGCAAGCAGAGGCAAGTAAACAGTCTGTAGGGTACGCGGCTGAACGTTACAAGATGGCGCCCGCCTAACCTTGTGCGGCTTTAATATAATAAATATGCCTTAACAATCAAAGACGTTTCTTTACAACGCACACTTATACCAGTTTTTTTTTTTGCTCTTCAGTGTGTGTGTGTGTGTGTGTATGTATATATATATATATAGATAAACAGAGATATAGATAGTGGGGAAAAAAAAGGGGGGGGGGTGAAGTTGACCGGCAAACTTCTTGATGTGATTATTTATGCAAAATCATGTGGCAAATATATGACACTTTGTACCTGAACTAAATATTAAGGACTAAATACGTCCCTGGAAATTATGATTTTGGAATGTATTTATGGGAAATATCGGAAACCAGGTGAGATGAAAGTGAAGTACAATTTGCAAAACATTGTTTTATGTTATCAGGATCTTCAACCTAAGAGCAAACTCACATTAATAACTCTCCACGTTATGAAAATAACATGGGTGGTCAGCCTCTTATTGCCGGCAACTTTGTTACCGTCGGGAATTATGAACGTTTGTTGCTGGTGTATTGAGCAGTATGACCTAAGAAACAAAAATGTTGCCCTTGTTGCAACTGCTTTTGTTTAATCGTTTTTGTTCAACTCACACAAAGATTTTGCTTGATTCCACTGCAGCGATACAGTGCCTCATACGTAGGCAATACGTCATATATGCGTGCATGGTAAGCTGCTGTTCTCACTGCATAGACAATAACTGAGGACATTTATTACTTACTTTAAACAACCATTACCATGCATTAAAAAGCTGATGATACTACATCTGACAATGTGTTCCTGGCAACAGTCAGTGGAGATTCCCTACATTAAGTATTGGTATTGTCTACATGCCTGGAACCATATTGCTGTCGCTGTTGTGTACTGTAAAGACTATTATTTATGCGCCTGGACATGAATTGCTGCAGCCGAAGCTTTATGTATGTGCGTTTTGTATGAAAGTGGTGGTCCTAGGCAGTTGCGACTAGAGGCCCTGTGTGTTACCTAGGTCATACTGTTAAATACACAAGCAGCAAACGTTTATGGGTCCGGGCAGTTCGTATATACATCTCTTTCATTAATAAATCAGGGACCAAGCAAAGTGGGGCAACAGTAACATGTTGGACTCTCATTCGGGAGGATGCAGGTTCGAAACCTGGTCAGGCCATCCAGAATTTGGTTTACCGATGCCACTCCAGGCAAACACTGAGATGAATCCTTCCTCAGTTCCTTTCAAGTGCCTAGTTGTATGTTCCAGTGTCTAATGACCCCACCGTAAATAAGTGTTACTTTTGACAAACAACATGTCGACACTTGAAAGTAACGTTCCCATAATGCAACACTGTCAGGCCATTCGTTTGCAAGCAAACCTCTACCTATGTGTCACATACAGCACATAGTATAAAACATGTGTGTTCATGCTGTGTGAGCAGTCTACATGTCTGGCACTAATACCACACTAGGTGGCTCTGTACTGTTTGACGTGTTCAATTCCATACCTGGCATGACAGTTATCACGGCACTAAAGGCGCTATAGCGAATGCAGCCCATTAAACCTAGAGACGAATGGTTTAAAATATCTGAACACTCCATAATGTATCACTTACATTTCAGTTGGTCAAGGTGCATGTTGTGCCTACAAAATGGAACGCTATACGTAGCCGGAACTGACAGATATGCTACTCGTCTACGATGCGGCAGAGGTAAATGGACGAAAAGCGTAAAGAATGTACAGGGATCGATTTCCTCACACACAGCAGCCACACCACACCATATTTGCGTCTGTGGAGAAAGTGGAAGTTTGAAGGTGACACGACCGAATACAGAGTGCAGATGGACAGCCAGGTTAGAAGAGGATGTGTTGAGGCATGTTGAGAATAACCCACATGTGAGTACATGTACTATTGCAAGATTACTCAACAGAAGCCGCAGCACCATTGGTTGAGTGCTTCATGAGCAATTACTGCATCCATTCCATGTACGTGTGCATGTCATGGGTCCTGCAGATTATCCTCAATGTGTGGAGTTTGCAGCATGGTTTCCGGAACAACGCAGAACACATCCTGACTTTGACAGATACACCATTGGTTGAGTGCTTCATGAACAATTACTGCATCCATGGGGTCCTGCAGATTATCCTCGACGTGTGGAGTTTGCAGCATGGTTTCCGGAACAACGCAGAACACATCCTGACTTTGACAGATACACCATTGGTTGAGTGCTTCATGAACAATTACTGCATCCATGGGGTCCTGCAGATTATCCTCGACGTGTGGAGTTTGCAGCATGGTTTCCGGAACAACGCAGAACACATCCTGACTTTGACAGATACACCATTGGTTGAGTGCTTCATGAACAATTACTGCATCCATGGGGTCCTGCAGATTATCCTCGACGTGTGGAGTTTGCAGCATGGTTTCCGGAACAACGCAGAACACATCCTGACTTTGACAGATACACCATTGGTTGAGTGCTTCATGAACAATTACTGCATCCATGGGGTCCTGCAGATTATCCTCGACGTGTGGAGTTTGCAGCATGGTTTCCGGAACAACGCAGAACACATCCTGACTTTGACAGATACATTCTCTTCACTGATGAGGCTTCCTTTCAACATAATGGTATACAGAATTGTCGAAATATCTGAGAGTAGGCGGATATAAATCCTCACACCCCATTCGTCCACGGGGATCAACAAAGATTCAGTGTCAACAATTGGGCGGGCATAATACATAACATGTCGGTTGGCCCCTACCTGTTACACCATCATCTCACCCATTTCTGCGGGAAACTCTGCCGACATTACTCGAAGAGGTCCTGTTACAAACATGAGCGGCCACGTGGTTCCAGCACAACGGTGCCCCAGTTCACAGTTCACTATGTGCGCGCTATCACCTGAATCTCGTATTCCCTGGACAATGGATAGGCCGTGGGGTTTCTGTTCTCTGGCCTCCACTATCCCCTGATATGAATCCATTGGACTATGANTCACCTGCATCGTTGTAGCTGACAGAATTATTCGGGACAATGAATGTGTTTTCAAATGTGTTCGACAATCAGTGCTGCGATGTGAACTGTGCGTCGAACATGGGGGCCGTACCATCGAGCCTTTCCTGTGTTTGTGATACATGTTTCTACAATAAAACCTATGGAATGTCACAGCTTTTCTTATCAAATGCAATGTGTTACCTGATACTACTTACATGTGATGCATTGTAACAGTATTGCTCTACGCTGCTGCACTATATGTTCCAACGTTCAAAAGGCAGCACAATACACAGCAGTAGTGATACAGTGCCAGGTGTAGGCAATACCAATATCTTTACATCCTGCATGGAATCACACACCGACTGTCGCCACAAACAAACAGTTGTCTATGCTTATTACTGTATGGTACGTGTTGTTTACAGTAGGTGTTACCATTGTCAGCCACCATTGGCTGTGCAGTGGCCATGCATGCATGTAGGTAGTATTGCCTGCATACTAGGCACTCTATCGCTGCAGTGGAATCTTTGTGTGCGTTTTAAACTAAAACTGTGGATTCTAGGCAGTTGCAACAAGGGGACCATTTTTGTTTCATAGGTCATACTGCTCAATAAACTATCATCAAACATTCATTATTCTAGATGGCAACGAAATTACTGGCAATAAGAGGGTAACGGGGAGTGTTATTAATGTGAGTTTGCTGTTAGGTTGAAGATCCCAGCGAATTGTACTTTCATCTCACCTGGTTTCTGATGTTTAGCATAAATACATTCCAAAATCTCAATTTTCGGAGACTTATTTTGTATTTATAGACCTCCGCTATTACTCTTAATTTCTCAATGAGCTCAGTATTTAAGGTCTATCTCAATGTTTGTTTGGTTTCAGTCAATTAACTCACACTCGCCATTAACATATGTTCATTCTGTCTGTAGTCATCATTTGAAATGTCTTTCACTCACACATCCAGTCCAATTGTCCAGCCCGCCAGTCTCATTCTTCTCTGCTCTCATGCTCACAGTCGCAGAGATTCCTCCCGCTGGCCACTTCCGATGTTACTCGTTGCTCTTCTAGCTTGTCATCTATCACTTAACGATGCACAATCGCCCAGACTCCCAGCTTGAAGGCTTATCGCACTTGTATATCAGCCGCCCAGACCATCTGAAAGGTTCAATGCACCCTGAGTCGTGCTGAGAGAGACAGTCAGTAAACCAGAATTTTTTTTCAGATAAATGCAGAAATTCTATTCGCCAAAGGTCAGGAGCGCACAAACTGGCAAAGGGTTATCGTGGCAGAATGCCTTCATAACTCAAAACCCTGGTAAGATTATCGTTCAACTGTTGATCAAACATTCCTTCATGACTCGCCACCCGATATACCACTACTCTGTCCTCCTCTTCCACTCGCTCATGCGGGACAGGCCAGGGTCAATGCAGACCAGCGACATGTAACTCTGCCCCCTTCTCAAGTCTGTTCGTCCTGAACAGACTCTGCAACTTCCGGACCTTCGTAAAGCACCAGTTGGTCAATGTGTACAACCTTTGGCTATGCCCAAGAGCCTTTATGAAAGACCACATCATTGATTTTCTTCAGAATCCTGAAGGGGACTTCCCAACATTCCTGTAGATACGAGTATCCTTTTCACCTCTGTGAGTTGTACAGCCACATCAGTTGTCCTTGAAATACCTCGCCAGACTTTCTCCTGTCATAACGTGTCTTCATGCTGTCACCAGATAGTAGTTTGTGTCTTACAGAAGGACTTAATAACTTCATTACCTGTTTGAAAAGATGATGCAGATACAGAATTTCCTCTTGTATCTTCCTTTACAAACTACATCAACCAATCTGAAAAGTGCTGGCACTTGCGGTGGGTGCTGCAGGTTGTGGCTGGATCCTTGTCTGACGTACCCTGAAGCGCCGGTAACTCCTCTCAACTGCCTCACTACCATTCTTGTGCTCACATAACTTGGTATTTGCCCTCTGATGCATTTCCTCCATGGAACCACTATACTCTGAGCCACTACTGGAAGAGACCATCACATCACTCGTTCCATGCCGTGGGCTCCTTTTTAGTGTTATGTGGCACAGTGTGCACAGGGCATCTGGACAGCACTCGCAAGTCATAGTGTGCATTTTCCAACTTCTTTGTGAGGTGTGCAGTTTGCAACATCAGCTCATCAGTGCGGTGGCTCAGTTCTTAGGGATATTCACAAAGTTCACAAATTTCTTCACGCAAGTTCTTGCATGTGCTCACCAAAGTCATTTGTTCTTAACCTCACTGCCTCTTTTCCCCCTGCTGCTGTTGTGGGCAATTGGCTTTCAGATGCCCCAACTGTCCACATTACCAACATTCTGGCAGTTTTGGTGGGGGGCTGCGAAGCTCTGTAGCACGTACCCTGGAGTCGATGTCCCTCAAAGCCAACTACAACTCCTTCAGTGTCTTTGTTATTCTGTTTTCGTCATCTTCGTTCAGCATCACTGCTCATATTGGACATCAAGGTGGGGCCCTCTGTCTTGCTGACTCCACCTCCAGTGCTCGGGCCAACACGTCCTGCATATTGTGGGGTGCAGCCAGACACACTGCTTGCCATATTTCTATGTCTGTGATGGCATCAATGAAGAAGCTGACTGCGATGTGCGCCTGCTCGGGGCACCCTTCCAGAGATAGTTGAGGCAGCAGCACAATATTTTGCCATAACTCCTGCAGTGGCTCTCCTGGTTGCTGAGTGCGGCTTCGCAGTTGAGCATGGTGGGCATGTTGCAGTATCGATTGCCGAAACGTAGCTCCAAGGCCAACACCAGTGTAGGGCACTCCAGTCGATGTCGCTCTGGCAGAAATTGTAGTATGCTAGGTGGGGGGCCTCACAGTACAGCCACGATGTAGTAGGCCCGCTGCTCTGCTGACCAGCCATTCAGGGTGGTGACTATTTCAAACTGGTGTTGGTACTCCCGCCAAGAAGTCTGGCCATCTTAAGCGGCAGACATCATTGAGACCCCCTACCCCACTCCTAGCTGCACGACACCAATGCTCCAGAACTTCTGACTATCCTCTGAGGTTACTGCTTCGTCACTTTTCTCGGCTGCTGGTGTGGTGATTGTAGAACTCCGTTACTGAAGAAATTCCACCATTCCCTCTTAATCGCGCTCATTTCATTCTCCATACTGTCCATTCTTTAATTTACATAGTAAATTTTCTCGTCCACACTGTCAATCCAAATAGATTCAAAGTTCACATGTATTGAATTCTCCCTGAGAAACAATGGCTGGAGAATTCACTGTATTTACATTCTCATTTACAATATTTACAGTTTCATTTACACTTTCGTCCACACTACTAATTTTGTTATTCCCTCAATTAATGTTCGCAGTATTTCTAGTTGTGCACGTGTTTTTGTTGTTAACATTCGCTGCGACGGTTGTATAAAACAGTCTTTAGATTTCAGTCTAAAACTATTACAATTAATTAGTTTTAATATAACCAATTACTTATATATTGCCGAACTTAATATACAATTAAATGCTTCCATCCCACTTCTGGCACCAGTGTTACAAGACACATGAGGGGTATATCCGAGTTTGTGAGGGATGGATGTCTTAATAAAAATAAAATAACTAAATTTATTCATATTAATTTATTCACACAACTATTATTAACAGTATTTGTCTATCTCATCTTTAATTAAAGTCCTTTACTGTGTGTCTGTTTGGTTGTAGTCATATAAATCACACTCATCAACACATGCTCAGTCTGCTTGTTGCAATCATTTAAAATGTCTTTCACTCACGCATCGTGTCCAATTGTCCAACCCACCAGTCGCACTCTTCACTTCTCCGATGGTCGCAGATTTTCCTCCCGCTGGTAACTTTCGGCGTTACTCGTTGCTCTTCTAGCTTTTCGTCTATCGCTTAACGTCGCACAATCGCCCAGACTCCCGACTCTCATAAACTCCCCGCTCGTAGGTCCGTCACACTTATATATCAGCCGCCCAGACCATCTGGGAGGTTCAATGCACCCTGGGTTACGCTGAGAGAAACAAGGTCAGTAAACCAGAAAATTCTTCAGATAAATGCAGAAATTCTATAATCCGCCAAAGGTCAGGAGTGCGTGAGCCGCTAAAGGGTTATCATGGCGGAATGCTTTCATAACTCATAACACTGTTAAGATTGTCGCTCGACTGTCAATCAAACATTCCTTCATAACTCGCCGCCTGATATATCACTACTCTGTCCTCTTTCTCTCGTTCGCGCGGGACGGGCCAAGATCAATGCAGTTCAGCGACACTCTAATGTGTTAAAATAATCTTCAAGTTAAAAATTTACTTATTTTTATTAGCAATGGCTCATAAATTTTAAGCGAAGTTGTTAAAATAGTGTAATTTAAGGAAAAATATAAAATTGTGAATTCTGGTTACATTTTAGTTAATTTAGTGTTTTGACTTAATTTTTGGGGTCATGCGGTGTATCAACTTGGATTTATGTGTTATTTCACTTTTATTTGTATTCACCACATAATCGTGCTTTTAGATATGACTACTTGTCCACATTACGTACAATTTTGTATTTAATTCACAGCCGGCAGGCAGATCACAGTTAATAGGCCTGTAGTTTGCAGTCGCATTTTAAGATTTTTTATGTGGTTAAAATATAATTACACCAATGCACAACAATACTTTTTATGTCAAATATGTATACTGCACAAATATCAATACATGGCAGTTTTAAACACTTCCTCTAATAATCAACCAGCTCGTGCATTTGTGCACATACCTTTTCAGTACGAAAACCAAAACCATTTATACAATACCAAGTGTTTGTTAATTTTTTTCCCCCAAATTGTTGCTTGTGAACAACTGAATTTCACCATGTGTATAAATGCACTTACTTAATGTAGTTACATATAATTTATTTTGTGTTGTAAGAGTATCTTATTATTCAGTGTTTGCAATGGAAACATCTTCCTCCAAATCCCATTATTTTCCATTACACAATTATGTGTATGTTTTTTTAATATATGCACCATTGTTAGCATATACAGTAGTCTCTAACGTTAACATCGTTCAGTTTGACTATCTCACCTTGGCAACTATTTTTTCCAGTCCCGACCAAAGTCCCATAAGAACAACTTCTTTCACATTAACGACAAACTCTGCCAACCCGAATCCAATCAATGCATCACTTTAACGACGTGCAAGTTTTTTATATATAAAAAAACTGTAGCATAAGATTAGGCATGGACGTGTGATACAGTGTAGCAAGAAAAATAAACGTTTACTTAAAAACCTAATCTGGAAACAAAACATCAAATATATGAGATGAACACTCGTGGCAACTACCAATAGCAGCTTCAATATATTGCGGTTTGTTAGAACACTGGTTCACCTTTAAGTAGACAAAAACAACCCAGATGAAAAACTTGCTAAACAGTTATTACAAGTGTGATGCACTTTTTTTTATTGCAAATAACCTCAGTTGTAATGATGTTTAAAATTTAAATTCCGCTAGACTGACATGGCGGCAACTTGGTAATTTCGTACAGTGAAAATGGGGTAGTGCGAGTTCATGATAAGCAATTACAAAGCTCTGTGTCCCAACAATTGAAGATGACAACACGCAAAACGCAAATTATAAAATACGTAATTGATTTTACATAAAAAAATCAGGTCAAATTGACCTTATTGTTGGCAAAAGTAACAATTGAAACACTGCCATATTTCAAAAAAGTTTGTTCAGTTAAGATATGGCAGCATCCATTGATTGAATATCATGTTTTGTAAACGTTGTCCAGTGAAATTAGCTACGTGGCGATAGTTTTTTTTTTTACTATGCAGTATTTGAAAGTCTTACTCTGAAAAATGAGTTATATTTTTCCCAGAGGTATTTTTTTTTTAAAGGCTGACAGTTCATTGGACTTAAGTACATTTTCGCAATGAAAAAGTTGGGGAAACCATTTAACTCTACAAGAAAAAGTTTTAATAATTGAAGAATGAATTCATGTATTTTATATACACGCACACACAGAGAGAGAGGATGATTCCGAGGAGTTACCGCCATTCACAGCGCTTATTCTTTACATCATTTGGAGCAAAATATGTCATATGAATGTGGGTCATATTCCCAATATTTACAGAGTAATTCGACAATCAGCATATAGAGTGGAAAGGAGTTTGCAACACCTTTTCAGCATCAGTGTGTGGTGCGGTGTCCTACACGATCAGCTGATTGGGCCATTCATTTTCCAGGGACGCTTGACTTTTGTGGTGTATCTGCAAATTTTGCAAGAACTGCAGCTGTTACTAAAGGATATTCGTATGATCTTCCAGCATGATTGTGCACCTCCTCACTTCCACCGTGCTGTGGTTGAACATGTAAATGTGAATTTTCCTGAGAGATGGATAGGACGAGGTGGTTTTAACCCCTGGCCTCCTTAATAGCCTGTATCATGCATAACGTTACAGAAATCAAAGACAATCATGTGCAGCTACGTAGAGCAACACGTGCGGTTCATAAGCGTGCAGCCAAGTGTATGGAAGTAGATGGAAACATTTTTTGTAAACTTGATAAATGCAATTGTGATGCTTAACTGTAAACAATACGGTCTGATAATACATCACAGTATATACTTCTGAAGGGTTATTATTTTATTCGTCATTTTTCAAATTACTCTGTAAATATTGGGAATAGGACCCACATTTATGACATAATTTGCTCCAAGTGATGCCAGGAATAGGCCCTGTGAGTGGCGATAACTCCTCGTGTATCACTCACTCTGTACATATGGGAGAACAAAGGTTGAATTAGGCAAACAATTTGATCTGCCTGAGTCAACATTGAAACGCGTCCTTGCACCCTACGAGTCAATTTTACAGGCTGCACATAAATGTGGTAGTACTTCATGTAGTAAAAGGCAGTAAGTCGCGAACAATAAATTTGAAGCTTATGAGAGTGCCCTAATTCAGTGGTTTCATGAAGCCTGAGCTGCAAATATCCCTATTTCATGCATTACAAAAGAAAAAGCATTGAACCTAGCTCTTGTTTGTGGTATGAAAGATTTTTAAGCCTTGGGTGAGTGGTTAAACCGATTTAAGGGAAGGCATGGGCTTGCACATAAAATTATTTGTGGAGAAAGTGCATCAGTCAATCAAGGCAAGCAAAAATGAAAAGTGCCATGGGGGGGANGTAGATAGATACTTACAGTACTTCTTTGCAAAAATTGTGATGGTTCAAAAAAATTGCCTCCACTAGTAATAGGAAAATTTGAAAACTCTTGGCGCTTTAAAAACCTCTGCAAAAACCCATGTCCTCGCAAACAAAATAAAAATGCCTGGATGACATCCAAAATTTCCGAAGACTAGGATGTGCCAACAGGAAAATTCTATTGTTGCTTGACAGCTGTCCAGTTCACCCAAAAACATACAAGGCCTCTGAAATGTCACAATAAAATTCTTCGCAGCAAATTGCAACCTCTTGATGTGGACATCATTCACTGTGTGAAGGTGGCTTACAGGAAATCTATAATCTGCAAACTGTTAATTTGTGTTGATCAGGGTAAAGAATCAAGGAAAATTAATGTCGTTGAGGCAATGTATATGGTGTCTGCAGCATGGGATTTAGTCAGCAATCAAACTATAGGAAACTGTTTCAGAAAGGCAGACATTGCTGAAGATGAGCCCTGTGACAAAGAAACAGAAGAGCCAGAAGATCATTAGATCAGTTTTACAAGTGTGATGAAAATCTGCCTACTACAAAAGTCACAGATATTGAAGAAATTTACAGGGAAGAAACCATGAAAGAACAGACCAGAGAAGATGAATATTGTGTAGAAAAAGAGAATGAAAGTGTAATAGTGCCTGCAAGTTTCAAAAAGGCAGTTGATGCTCTCAGTGTGTTCCAGCGATACATTATGGTATTTGATGTAGATGAAAATGCATTTTATAATTTAATTGCTGGAGAAAAAAGTAATGAAATCCGCCCTCAGCCGAAACAAACCTCTGTTTAAATTATTTTAGAAAGTGAACTATACAGTAAGGAAACATGCAAAGCTGAAAATAAGCGAATATGAATTTTATAATCGTATCTGCTCGAAGAAATTAAATAACCTAAAACAATATTTCATTAATACTTTTGAAATACTGTAAGTCAGCTGAAATATTTGTGGACTATCAATTTATAACTATTCATGTGTGTTGGTGTCCAAGAGGTACTACTGCATAAAATTACTATTGTAGTTTGTAAAATAGCGTAGGGCTTAGGTACAGTTATTATTAATGGATCTTGAGGAAAATTAGATATTGGCATTGTCAATAACAATAGAGGTATGTAACCATGTGTGTCTGTGTCTATATATATATATACGCATGCACGCACGTGTGTGTATATATACACCACACACACGCATGCACGCATACAGCGAGAGAAAGAGAGTCGAATCACATTATTTGCGACTATCCAGAGTAACCGCCCTTCACAGCACGGACAATAGCTAGGCAAGCTGGCAGTGACTCAGTCAGGTGCTGATAGGTCTGCACGGGTATCTGGAGCCATGCTGTCTGCAATCCATCCCACAACTGATGAAGGGTGCGTGGCGGAGGAGACAGACGGCGCACACGACGATTGAGGTGGTCCCACAGATTGGATTGAGATTGTGGCCAGGGAAGGACTTTGAAGTCTTGATCATGCTCTTCCAGCAAAGTGCGGACACTTCTAGCCGTGTGGCAAGGCGCATTATCGTGCTGGAAGTTCCCATCCTCCCGAGGAAAGACAATCATCATATATGGGTGGATGTGATCGCCGAGGATGGATTCATAACATAATCGATCAAGATTGCCTTCCACACAAATTATGGGACCTAGAGAATACCACGAGAACAATCCTCAGACCATGACACTGCCCCCACCGCCTTGTGTTCGTCCAGCAATGGATGCAGGGTAATGGTTCTAAGACATTTCTCGCCAGACACGCTGACGTCCATCTGTTCTATGCAGCTGAAAATGTGACTCGTCAGAGAAGGCTACCTGTCGCCAATCAGCAGCGGTCCAGTCGCCATACTATCGGGCAAATTACAGTCATTTTCATTGATGCACCTGTGTTAGCATGGGTGCAGTCACCCTCCATCTACTCCGGAGTCCATTCACAGAAGGATTTGCTGAACTGTTGCGGTAGACACATGTCTGGATGCCCTCTGGTTCATTTGGACAGTGAGCTGTTCCACTGTAGCCCGTTGGTTGGCCTTCACACACCATCGTAGTCGATGTTCACCTCTAACATCAATGACGCGTGGAACTCTGCAGTTTCCACTCACTCGTCCACTCACAATACACCTTTACCACAGAGACCCATGAAAAGTTCACAAACGTCGCTGTTTCCGATATGCTGCCCCTCTTGGTCCGAAAGTCGATGATCATTCCTTTTTGCAACTCGGTTCAATCGCTTCCCTTACCCATGACAGCAGGAAACCTACTGTATTCAACCAGCCTGTCTGTCTGTCACATTATATACCTGCTTCACCAGCCCACATCACGGGCCATACATCATGAGCTGCGCGCGGCAGATGACACTTCCAGTAGGTGGTCATAATAATGTGATTTGACGGTGTATATGCACTACTAATTTTTATAATTAAACTTTTTCATTACAGCAAATTACTACAAATTTTTATAATTAAACTTTTTCATTACAGCAAATTAATACTAATTTTTATAATTAAACTTTTTCATTACAGCAAATTATTGTTTAAAACCAAGAGCTAGATAAGCCTAATGTATATTCTGACAATACAAGCACTGAAAATTAGGTTTACATCCATCAATCAGCTTAATGACCATTTCTCCCAGTTCCTTGAATGTCATGAAACCGGACAATTAATGTATTTCAATAATTAAACTTGCACAGTGCTACCAAAATTGTAATAATGAATTTTGTATTATGGTAACATTATTTCTTACCAGAATTGCGAATGAAATATTATCTAAAATTTGCAGCCTTGCACTTTACAAATCATTTCTTATGTTCATGCAGCATTGTTACTTTGAAGTTGTGTGGAAGGGATGGAGAAGAGAGGGGAAGTAATAAAAAAAAACAGATGATGTCTGAGCAACTGTGGTTCCGTGATAATCATGCACTCAAATAAATTTATTTGTCCTTCAATCTTTTCTATCATGTGCATGATAAAAAGAATTAGATGTCGAAATGCCACGATAAACATAGAATAACTCCCCCAGGGTAGGGATTTGAACAGTGAATATAACTATATCAGCCAAAAACTTATCCATTCACCTTTCATAACTCAAAATGCAATACAGTAAGAAATTTGCAAGCTTTTAACTGTAAAATTATGTAAGCACATTTTAGCCAAGTTTCCTAAAGTGTTACTGACTTTTAGAAGTTGTTTGCTAAAATTATCAAAAAATTATAACGTGCAGGAATAAGTACCATGAATATTCTACCTGTTGCTGGAACAAACATTTTCATATTATAGCCGACTCTATACATCATATCTTTGCTTCCATGACACTCAATGGATATGTTACTCAATTTATAAATATGACAATGATTTTCACTTCACGGCATACCATCAGACTGTTTTTCTGTAGTTAATTGTACAGTTCTGTGAAAACCCAGTGAACTGGGTTTCAAAACTATGGTTTACAGAAAACTCAATTATATGAACCTTCATGGTACATAGGAAAAGGGTCATTATCTTGCAGGGTTGTTATTAGAATTTTGACCGACCCCTGTTCTCAAAAATTCCGCTTTTAAGTCATAGTTATGCCGCTTTTGAACAGCTCTCGCTGCAAAATTACACGTTACAGCAACCAAACACCATCAAATTTTGATCATATGAATTCTCAAATTACTCGGGAATGGGCTTGTATGCTCTATGTGCTTGTAAGATTGACTTTGTTTTAACCACCCAAAACACAAAAATTGCATTTTTCGCATTGAGTCAATATTTAGTCGTCTCTAGCATGAAAAAAAATGTTTTTAAAAATTATTCATTTATTTTAATAGATAGAAGAGAACTTCAATGAATGAGGTTGGTGTGTTTTAAAGTTACTTCATTCTAGTGCTTTTTTCCATTGTTACCTCCGAAACTGAGTAGTAAATGTATTTTTCAAATTATCTCCTGTTTTAATTGTTACATCTAAGGGCAGTATTCAGAAATACATCTTGAGTATGAGCATCATCAAGACAATCTTATTAGTTTCTCAAGTTTGTATTTAAATTTCATGAAGGTCATCTTACTTTTTTGTAACTTGAGCCTGTATATTCCTGTTGCAGTCACTGCTTAAGATCGCAATTCTGAACCACATTTCATAGTCGTCAATATATTGCTTCAGAAGGCAAATAAGTCTGTCTTTGCCACGTTCACTGTAGAGGTAACTTGAGACAGTGCACTTTTTTTAAATGTATCAACAGCGGACACTGATTGGGTAACTACATACGCTGGACTAGCAAAAATTGTGTTAGGTTGAGATTGATAGGCATGTGGGTGAAAATCTAAATTGTCCTGCACTGAGAAATTATTTTTACATAACTGGAATTCTACAGATACTGTTAATATTTAAACATAATTTGTATCACTTAATCACTTTGTATAAACTGTGATGGCATTACACATAATACTTATTTACGAAATTAGACTTAAACTGTTCTCAAATGTAATAAAGGTTGTAAGTAAGCCGCTAGGCTACCAAAAATATATAAACGAACAGTGTGGTCTGGAGCTGTTTTTATCTTAAAATCACACTTGTCAGCTATACCGGCAAATTTTCAATTTTACCGCCCCACCCTAGTTCCCCACCTGGCCGCTAGGTTTATTACCAGCAGTGCCCTACAACTCGCCGCCTGATGAAGCTGACCTAGGCAGCGAAATGTAGCGATCGTGCAACTGCGTGGAAAATGTGCCGTCATTCTTTGTGTGTGCACGCGCGCATGCATGCATGCATGTTGTGCATGCACTTGTTGACAAGTACTACACCGTGAGTACTTGAATTCCTGTCCTTTTATATAATTTACAATACACATTACATAATATACACATGATTATGTATGCACAAGTTATATAAAAAGTATGTGCCTTTATTTTGTTTTGATTATTATTGCTAAAAATAAATAACATTTGATACAGTTTTCTTCACTATATCTTGTTACATTCTTCCCAAACATTTTTCTAAGCAAAAAAGGCAATTTCGTTACATTTCAATGAATTAGCCCCTCACATTTCACATTTTCATGTATTTGAAAACTCCAGGAATAAATTGTTTTTCTATTGGTGTATAATACGGTGCATACATTACGTCATGTTGACAAAAAATACCTGCCTGTTACCTAACTTAAAAAAAAAATTAAAGTACAGTAGTTTCTCAATCTAATGTTTTCAGAGAACTGCCAAAATTTCCATACAACCAGGATTTCAGTAGATGACGAAATTACATGTACATCAATAACATACAACTTCTAACATTATTAAACTTCATGCAGAGTATAGTGAGAGCTGTACATTGTCTAAGAATAAAGTTTAACAAAAAAAAATCAATAAAAATGGAAATACTTAAGAAAATTATTACTGTAAATAAAACATTAAAAAGCATTTCACCTCAACTTGCCTACATAAAGAATATAACATAACAGAGTACAGTATATAATTAATTGTAAGCCAACCCCAAACTTTCAAACCCTCCGAAAAGAAAAAAAACAAAACATGACAACAAATGCAAGCTGGATTTTGAATGTCTTGTGCGCATTCAATCAGCTGAGCGCACGCTGAGAGGTTATTGATCAAGCAGTACGTTCACTGCATGCAAGACGAAGAAGGGGAAGCATGAGCAGCGAAACAGTCTACCCCTCCATAGGCTCCTTTCACTTTGAAGGCGGTCAGCAACTAGAGACAGATCACAAGGATGCCATACTGGTTGCTAGGCAACTAGCTCCCACCCCGCCAGCCGTGTAAGGAGAGGAAACAAGGTCACAGCTGGGCTGTACCAAATATCAGCTCGGACAGCCGAAACTTACTCAATACAGGCCACTTATCTACACTTGTTGGAGCCCAATATGTCTCCCATTTGTGTTTAATGTGGTTCGCTTGTGTGGATGTACCACTAGGGGGCATTCGTGTTCCTCCATCATTCATAGCTGCAAGACACAGGACAAGGCCTTAGTAGTAGTGTGAAGAGAGTGAGCCACAGAGTCAAGTTCAGTGAACATGCAGCATGCCCCGACGGCACATTCGACAAGCCTTTGCCCAGCTGGAAGAGTTTGAGAGAGGCCACATTAGACGTTTCAGCGCATTGCTCACCACTTGAACCATTCTGCCTATACTAAGAGTCAGTGTTGGACACAAGAAAAACAGGAGGGTGCAACATCCATCGAGAAGGCTCAAGTCAATCCCAGCAGACCATCAGCAGGGAGGATCATTTCACCATGCCATAGGCTGTAAGCACTCCACGAGCGCTGTTGCGCACCATCCAGTGACATGTCACAGGAACTGGTGATACGCCTGTATCCACCAGTACCATACCCAGGCAGCTAGCAGAGGAGGATCTGTCGTTGCGGCATCTACTATGACCTCTACTATTACGACCTGAGCATCACCTAGCACATGTAACCTTCTGCCAGGAATGAACAGCATTGCAGCTTGCGGATTGGCGACGAGTGGTGTTCACTGACTAAATTACTGTTTTGTCTGGATACAAATAACCGCCAAATTTGAGTCTGGAGAAGTCCTGGCCAACGCAGTGATCCATGCTTCATCGTAAAGCGGCACACTGTCCCAACAAGAGGTGGGGTGCTATTTCCTACGATTCCCACACCCCACCGGTGATGATTGAAGGAACCTTAATGGCACTGCAATACGTCCGGAAATTCTGCGACCATTTGCACACTTCCTGGTGCAGCATGACAATCCCATTTTCCAGCAGGATAATGCTAAGTCTCATACAACTCGGGTATCTCTGGCCTGCCTTCATGTCAACATGCTTTTTTTGTCCAACAAGGTCCCCAAACCTCTCTGGGACCAGATTAGACAACAACTTCAGCCAATGGCAACTATGGTGGATTTGGAGGGTCAGTTGCACCAGATGTGGCAGGATCTTCCTCAAGAGAACATCCAACATCTACACCACCATGCCCTACCATATCGCCGCTTGTCTACAAGCTACAGGTGATCCAACACCATACAAAATGCATCCTGGAAGTTATGATCCCCTGCAATACATGCTTGGTACTGTACAAAATTTTGACATTTTCTGTATACATACTACTATCCCCTCTGCCTGTACCCACTTACAGGCCCTGCGATGGCACCTTCAGGGTGATAATTTTTTTTTTTGCAAATGAGTAGTATTTCACTTTAAAAAAAGTGTGATTTTGAGAGAGTAATAAATAAGATGACTAAAATTTTTATTTATTTGGTCTCCAATAATTAATCACTCAAAACAATGTCCTCTGATTTTCCCGTACACTTGCGCTGTCTGTTGCGAGTTATGCGGCGCTTGGGCTCGGTACTTACACATTATTTGGAAACAGAAGGTGACTGATAGGACCCTTTTAGGGTATCAATTTATTCAAAAGATGTGTGTCTTGAAATAAATTAATATAAATCCACCAATCTCCCTGCACGAAGCCACTGAAAACAGTAAAAATTAACTTCAAACTTGGTAGTACTTAAATAGTTGCTCAATGTTCAAACAATTTTTACCAACAAGAGAGGTCAAGTATACGCTTCTGGAAGTATAATTTTATTTGGAAGATGCTACTTATTGAGTTAAATAAATATTTAGTTTAAAAATCATGTTTTTATACGAGATACAATTAAACACAAACTTTATGGGGTAAAAAAATACCTATTAGTGCAAAAGAAATCATCTTTGCAAAAAAAAATAATTACTGGTTAAAATTTATTGCATAGTATTTTCAGGCAAAACCATTTGCTTTGAAATACTACAGTGCCAGGGGGTGATTTTGGGAGATCCAAATTTGTAAAAATCAAAGGTTGGTTTACAATGTGATAAATATGATATCGCTCCATTTGCTCAAAACTCTCATGATTTATTTATGTACACCAGTTTGGATTTACAACACAGTCACACACGGCTAAAAGGATTTAAGAAATGTGAATTTGAAGAATTATTTTGTTCCCTTCAAGTACTTAAGTTCTTCATATGAATCGTGGAGTGCAAGAGGCATGTCATTATATGAACATGCACAATTAGGTGCATTCCGGAAGCTTGCCCACTCATCTGTTGTTGGTGATGATCTTGTGCCATTTTCAGGATTACCACCACTAAAATAACTAATCATAATTATATATCCAATTAAAAACAACTTTTCTGCATTTGTTGGCTACTTCTTTGTTGTTATGCTAAGTAAAATTCAACTTTATTTTTAAAAAACCTAAACAATAATTTTGTAGTCCACGTGAGCGGAGCCGCGGGCACAGTTAGTGATTCATATAATTGGATACACTTCTCAGTTTTGTTGATAAGAACATCTCTCACAGTGGCTGTAAGGCAACTAACAAACGTGTGTTGTGTAGCCACCAACAAGCAGCACTGCTCATTGGCATGTATCCCACAGACATTAGGTAAGCACTGCTCACCCGGCACTATTGCTGGACTATTGGTTTCATTTTCAAACAGTTTGATTTTATTTTCTGCACACATGAATTCTCACGACTCTACGGACTTCCCTACTGCCACGTACATCGANGTTCTGCGCACACGAATTCTCACGACTCTACGGACTTCCCTACTGCCACGTACATCGAAACATTTCCTCTTGCCACACTTTCCTGCAAGCGTTTCCATTTCCTTTGCCTTCTTTCCTGGTTGTCATGGCAAGATTACCGTTGGAAGGGAATCAGTGAGACAGTCGAAAGTGTTCGGGCAAGACCCGCTGCCAGCACGGCGGCTGAACCTAGCTACGCGCATGCAGGTGGTTTATTTACGTATAAGACTGATGTGTGTAATAAATAAAAATGTTTCTTTTGTTCAAGCTGTCCTATGCATACAGACCATTGGTAGTATCTGTTTTATGCTCATTATCTTCTGTTTTTCATGTATAACTCCACAATTTCCTCTGCAAGGAAAGCTGCGAGTTCTGCAGCGTATGCTGCCCGGAATGGATCAAGACCCTCAACCTGGCACCAGTCAGGCACAGAGCCACTATACTATTTGTAGTGTTTTTCATAGTGACCATTTCTTTTACGTTTGGGAAGATAAGAGAAATTATGTCAGTGGTGACATCAATTCCAGATATGAGGATACAGTAACTACTGCAGAAAAATATTTCGATAGACATTTTAATACTAAACTCCATTTCAAAAATTAGTGGTTTAGAGTCAAATTCTGTAAACTCATACTAACTATTCCTTCAACTAGTGCTGCAGAAAAAAAAGTTTTTTAGCCTTGGAAAGAATAAAAATGTACAGGCACAACACGCAACAACAGGAAAGACTATCAAAAGTGGCGTTACTGTTAACTGGAAAAGGTCTACTGTGTAAAATGCAAAATAAACAAAATTTTATATTAATTTGATCAACGAGATCTCAAATAAAGGCAGAAAAACCAAACTTTCTATCAATTAAACAATATCACTGATCTGTAATAAAGTAAACTTTTCATGTTATAATATCTGCATTATGTGTTACGTTTGCTACATATGTGATTCTGTAATGATCAGACCACTTGCCTTTCACCAAGATGAACAGGATTCGATTTCCCATGGGTCGCTGCAAATTTTTGCATACAGAAAATGTGGCGGGCATTGCCATTGGCCAGTGGGTTTTCTTGGGGGGCCCCTCAGTTTCCTCCACGATCACATTCTGTCGCTGTTCCATTTTCAGCCTCATCAGTGCTAAAGACCTGAGCCACTGAAATCACTCACTCTCAAACAGTACAGTAATATACAATATTGATAAATTTACAAATTAACTGATATGCTTGAACTGAACTGTCGTGTTATAAAATCTATCGTAGTGTCTTGTAATTTGTATCTTTTGTTTTGGCAAGGTTATGTTTTAAAAAAGTCAAACTTTAGTTGCATATTATAACATATATTTATTGATGTTATATTTTATGATGTTTAGTGTATTTCACTGCGTTAAGTACTGCATACATTTGAAAAATTAAAAATGTTGTATTTGTTGATTAAAACATTGTAACGTACATGGTTGCATGCATGCACAGACACGTGTAATGATTATCTCACAGTTTACCCACAAAAAAATTCACCACATGCCACTAACACTGCTAATGTTTGAAAACCCATTTCATGCAATGGTTCACCACTAATCAAGCTATCTGATAATTCTTTGTAGTACTGCTGCCGCTTGTACAAGCCATTTGCCACCTTCAACTGTAGCACTGCCATTGATGAACAGTCACTTTAGACTCCAGTCATTCATTTTTATTTCCAAACACTGCCATAAACACCAAATTGCTGTGTGAATATGTTGATGTTATGTGATTCTGTGTGCAATTTACACAACCATAAGTTGCATGTGGATGAGTTTGTACAGATTACATGGATAGATTGTGGCAAGGACCCGTAATTGTGTGAAACGGCTAGTGTTTTGAGTAAATTAGAGAAATAAAAACAAATAAATGGAATTATAAAACATATAGGGGCCTATGGGATGAACACTAATATGTAATGCTGTCAGCACCAATGATTTATATTAGTTTTACTAAAAATACCATTTATAGTATGCATTATGAAAAACCTTTTAAGAGAAAAAAATATTAACCCTAATTTCTTAACAGAATGTAATGGAATGTGTAACAATAATATACAGTCATTCAAAGCTTAACATGTTTACAAAAAACTTTATTAATAAAAGGATAGGCTGTTAACTCATCACCTCTCACACTACTAAAAATCTCTGCTACAGAATGCAAATAAGTATCAAGTTTATCACTGACTAGAAAGTATTACACCAATGACTGTAGGATATATGCAGGAGCAGCAGCACCACACCACCCTGATACCTGATGCAGGTAACAGCCACAGTTAGGCTGCATTCATGATCTCGCTAGGTGAGCATGTCGGCACCTGACAGCCAACGTGCTGGATGACCCTCGCTGCCATGTGACAGCCTAGTTTAATACAGGCCTCCAGTTGTCGCTGTTGTACCATACCAACCAGGAAACCAGCGACAAATGCATCTCCTGCTCCTGTCGTATCCTTCACGCTTGCAGAATCCAAAGCTGGAACCTGTACCTCCAGACACTCCCCATGAGTAGTCTTGCACTTAATGGGATTTGGGCCATGGGTAGCAATAAAAATTTTGCCATGTGACTGCAGATTGCTGAACAAGGTATCAGATGTCAATCTGATGTCACTGAGTGCAACTGCCTCACTAACAGAACTTGAAGTTTCACTTTTATCAACTTTTTTCCTTTCTGCTCTTTCATTTTGGACACACACGCTGGATTCCAGCAGGATTAACAATTCTTTTGGTGTCTGTTCTGATGATTTAGCAAGGATCGCATATGCTGTCTTATTGCCAAAAACAACGTCCGCACACTTAACCAGATGTAGAACTTCTTGAGTGTTGTTCTTGCAGATGTACACAGAACTGAGATTGAACGCTATCAAGATGCCCCTTGACTTGCAGAATGTGACAACCTTTTCAGCTACTGGGAAACTGTGTGAGATGAAGAATCCCTCGATATAAACAACCCTTGACTGTGCAAGGGTGTCAAGATGGTCTTTCTGGTCGAGATGTTGGGGCTCGTATACAGCTGCAGAACCAATGTGTGCCACCAATGCCCTGTGTTCATCCTTCACCAGAGCCACACACCGTCCTGTGGGTAGCCCTTCATGATACACGTACCTACACAGTCAACATCAATGAATGCCATAGAATTGTACAACAGACATGGTTTCTACCACTATTATTGATAGAGCTCCAGTACTGCTGACAGTGGAGAATTCACACCGTAAGTACATAAACTGAAGGTGAAGCCATGGCTAATAGAACTGGATGCTGAAGAAAATAGGAAAGCAGGAGTATAACGATTTGAGAATATTATGGCTTAGTCTGTAAACTTTTGAACACATTTTAAATGGTGTAATACATGGCAACAGAAAAAGATTATAAGATTAACAAATAAGCTCTACCTCAGTACCTCCTCAAACCCAAAGGATTTACAGTCCTAGATTTAGAATTTTCATGATTTTACAGTTTGTACATTTAAAACATGGTCATTCCCTTAAATCCATCTCTAATACTTTTGGTGTATACCATGTCAAAAGTCTTTTCAGCTTCTCCAGTGACTTAAATAATCTTTGTAATAACATTAATACTTTGAAATGTGTTGCTTTAAACAGGATGAGTTAGCCCTATTTGCTGGTCATACACTCTGTAAGGTTCCTAACCACCAGCATCCAGCAAAGAAACGTAGAACAGGAACTATCAGAAATAACTCACTTGGTGCAGACACCAGAGCTCTTCATGAGTGCCTCAAGGGTCCTGCCCGTCTCATCTTGCCCCACGGCCCCGAACATAACAGAGCAGTGTGGCTGACTCAGCAACCACTGGAACATGCGCAGGGTGTTCTGGGCCGATCCCCCAGCACTGGTCACATTCTTGTACCTGCACACCAACATGACGTTTGCATCATCATGCAGCTACTGAAACTACCTAGTATGTAGTTTGTAACTACAAATCTGCAGTATGCATGCATGCGTGAATAAAAAAAATAATAATCCATGGTTTTCAAGACAAGTCTGCCAAAAAAAAAAAAACTGTAATGCATTAACTGAAAACTTTAAGCACAGTAAAGTGGTTGTGAATACCTGAAGAAATTTGGTTGGATACTTCTTACCATACCACCATGAAGAGAGGAATATTTACATCAGAAAGAGCAACACATAAGACACACATGTAATATTTATGAAAATTTCAACATTTAGATAATTTTGAATGTTATAAGTCAACAAATAAAAAAAATTCTTAGTTTTTTAATTTGCAAAAATTACATAATCATTTCCTAAGAGGTAGTTTCTGAATTAAGCCTAAAATATATAAATTTCTACGAGGTGTGTTCAAAAAATAAGGTGACTTGTTATTTTGTGACTTTGTCTCGATAAATATTTATGTATTCATCAATATCTATTTTGTCCCCTTCAAAGTAATCCCCCTCAGATATAATACACTTGTGCCAGCACTTTTTGCCAATCCTCAAAGCACTTATGATATGCACATTTTGGTATGGCATTGAAGTCTCCCAGGTTTTTATCTCCCCAATCGTGGCAAACCTCTGTGCTTTCATGGGTCTCTTCAGTTTTGGGAACAGGAACAAGTAGCAGGGGGCCACGTCCGGTGAATACGGTGGCTGAGGCATGATTACGGTGTTGTTAATACATATTATTTGATCCATTGTTTGTGATAGCAAAAAATCGCCAAGCACACCAAAACACGTCTAACCTTTATATCTGTCACAAACANACGGTGGCTGAGGCATGATTACGGTGTTGTTAATACATATTATTTGATCCATTGTTTGTGATAGCAAAAAATTGCCAAGCACACCAAAACACGTCTAACCTTTATATCTGTCACAAACAAACTAACAATGCAAAATGGCTGATAATGTCAACATATGTTAGGGATATGTGTACCAACATAACAATAAAAACAATTGATAATCGAATGTACGTAGCCCTCGCAATTTGCAAAGTCACCTTATTTTTTTAACACACCCCATATTAGAGGGCTATTACGCATAATCCTAAACAAAAAAATACATTTTCAAAAATAAAAAAATGCAATGATTTGTGCACAGATTAGAGATTCTGTAAGTTATGCATCTGCCACTAATAACTTTTCAACAAATTAAAATTAAATATTAAACAATTATTTACCCCTGAACCCATACTTTTGATGGTACTTACAGCAAAAAATTATTCTAGCTAGTAATACAGAGAACCTACTATTAAGAAAATAATGAATGGGCACTGCTGTGGCAAAGATAATTTGCAGTAAGCAGTATCATAAGTTATATGGAAGAATTTATATTTTTAACATTGATTGCATTATTTATGTTTTCCAATTATGTAATTTTTCCTATCTACCCCAGCATGAGCATAGATAAATATAAATCTTCTGTATCTAAAAATCTTATATACATATATGATTCTTCACTATAACAAAAAGAATGGGGGATTCTGTGAAGCAAACATCAGAGAGGTACGTATGCCTTTTGAAAGAGCTTACCATATTGAGAAAACACTGGTGCCTTGTAATTTGGTCCCTGGATTGTGTATAAAAAAATTATATATATCTCTGTCTATATATATATATAATATATATGATTAGGTGTTATGACATGTTAACATATTCTGTCCGGGTTCATTACATCCTCTAATACCAAATTGACATGAATAACAACAAAGCAAAAGATGCAAATTAGCGCAGTCATTTCAGTACATTTTATCATTAATCTAAATGCAGATTTTGTGGAGTGCAGACCACGGTGCATGCATTCGTGGATCTTTTCTGATTTCACAGGGTGAAGTGTTAAATCTAAATAGGTGCTAAAGTTTGGGTGTATCAAAAATTGAAAATTGTAAAATTTTAGTAAATATGCCACATTTTTTAATATGCCTGATGTTTGGCCTTGTCTTGTTGAGTTATTCATTAGATCATGATGTAAACAGGAATTTAATTGGTCCTGGGCAGTGATTATTTCCCATCACAATGATCATTCAGGACAGCTAGCAGTCATAATTAATAAAATAAGGTGCAGCATAATATTCAGAAGATTCTTTAAGCTTATCACATGATTAGTAAAAGATGTATTGCCTTTACTAGTAAACTGACAATTGCCCCTTTACTCACACTGAACCACACCAATATAACTATTTGGGTGAAATGTGAAACATCATCAATATTTGAACTATTTTCAACTGCAAGGTGAGTACTTCAGTATTTTGTTAATTATTATGGTGGCTGTGCTAGGTAACTGCATTTTGTTTAGAGGTTTGCACTTTTGGGATTTTGTGCTGACTGCCAACTACTTCAAGGAAAAGTGAATCCACATAAAATGTGTGTCGCTCTGCTTCCTGGAGCGTGAGCTGTAGATTTACCTGCTTCATAAGTTTTCATCTGCTTTGTAGGTATCTGGTAGCATTGCATAATGCAGGTAAATTAGCATGCCCTTTGTACTCGTTATCATCTGTGTTATCATCAAGCAGAGTGGCACAGGTTTTGTATGAATTCACTATTCTGGAGTAATTTGCAGACAATAAGATTTTAATGCATTTCAGCATTTCTTTTATAAATGTGTATACCAAACCCTTGAAACAAAAACCCTACTTTTTTTTTTTTGGCAACTTTTGGAGTTAGGAGACCTTTTTAAAATTACGGACCTGGTTTGTGTACTTTCAACAAGAGCAAAGTCCATTTTCAATGGCTTCTAATTGGAATACAATTGTTTTGTTTAATATTTATATAGTGGTTGAGCATATTAATACAGTAGTGATGTTTTGATGCAGTCCTTTGACATTTGTGCATATGTTTATTTATTTTGTGAGTCAGAACAGTAGCTACATGTTTGTTTCTTGTTTTCAACAAATAAAGCCATGTAACTTCTTAACAATTTGCTTGGCACACTCCCTTAATTATGTTGACATTCTGTGATAGTTTCATACATTTTTGTTCGGCTTCTTTATAACACGAGCCAAAAAGTTGAACTGTAATGTCTTGACATACCTTGTAAGCGGTAGAGAAAGTTTACTAAATCTGGGAGGAATAAATTTTTGAATTAAATACTAAAATGAAACAAGACAAAATCTTATTTATTTGGCAAGGTAGTGCTACTGAGTTGTTAGCATTCTAGTGCAAAAACATCCTGTTCAGTGCAGCTATTCAAATTTTGCACAAATGTTTGTGAAAAATGCAACACCGAGAAGTATACATGTGATTGAAATGAACTTTATACCACAGATGAGGTACATGACAATACACAATTGATTAGAATTACAGAACTGTACATGATCTCTGTCCTTGAGAATTTAGTATGGTGTGAAGCACCCACAAGCTACAATCAGAGCCCTTAAACATTGTTGCCTGCAATCAAAGAGGACCTGGATATGTTCCAGGGGAATCTCCCTCCACGCTTGTATGAGAGTCCACAAAGCATCAACAGTGGCTGCTGGAGGACTGTAACGAACAAGTCACCGACCAACCATATCCCAGACATGTTTGATGGGCGACATGGCAGGCGAACGTGCAGGCCAAGGAAGCAGTGGTACCTGTCGTTCATTGAAGAAGGCTTGCACATTCCTCGCCCCATGTGACCGGGCATTGTTCTGCTGAAATATGGCATGTGGAGCTGCCTGAAAGAGGGAAAGTACCTCAGGCTCTAAAACTTCCCTGATATAGCGGTTGCTGTTCAGATTGCCATCAATACATACGAGTAGAATTCACATGTTGTATCCAATGCGCCCCAAACCATCACACTTGTGTTTGTCTGCTATGCTGCTCTACAATGCAGGCTGCCAGATTGCGGTCCCCATGGTAGCATCCAACACGTATGCGGCTATCACTGTAGGACAGGTTGAAGCTGAACTCGTCCAAAAACACTACATTTTGCCACTCAGCATGCAAGCGACAGCATTCACGTGCCCATTGCATTCTGAGGCGTTTGTGGTTTCTGGACAATGGAAGCCGATGCAATGGCATGCATGCCACCAGTCCAGCCCACAGCAGACGGCGTCAAACCATCGACGCAGACAGGTCCACCTGTTGCAGTGTTCGAGCCAACACTGTGGACGACACTATATAGTTCGCTATGGCCATGTGGACAAGATGGCGATCATACCGTGCTGTGATCACATTGCGTGGTCCAGTACCCGCTCGTCGCTGCATATGACCCTCTTCTGTCAACTGATTCCACACACTCATCACTGTCGTAGCAGCATGCCCTGTACGAACCAAAATGTCGGTATGACAAACCTGTTTCTGGAGACAGATCATTCTGCCTCGTTCATATTCACTCAGATGCTGATATGGCACCCTTTGATGTCGACGAGGCATACTGGCACTTACTTTCACTTTGTTTGACGAATCTTCACTGACTGAGCTTGGCGTAACATGGGCCTTTCCGGTCACACAAGAGAGGGTGCTGGGCCTAAGTGTACACCATCTCTCTGCAATCGTAATCACTTATTGCTGGTACACTGTTCTACACATCCTCCCAGTTTGTATTCATTTGGGCCATTCTTTCTGGGTGTTGCAATTTTCACAAACAATAGTGTTTAACTTAAAAGTGATTTTGCAACAGTCAAGTACTACCTATATGAAAATTGTTATATAAAGTCCTATATCTGAATAGATTTTCAGAAACTTGTAGCAAATGTAATAAATTAATCTAAAAGTTGTCCTCTGCCCTGTCTGTCACTCTCGCCTTGGGTGAAAGGGGCGGGTCAGTGGCTGTCCATCATGATACTTACTGTCCGGGACTGATCCCGTTGAGCAGTCAATTAATATCAAGGTGTCCTCCCATTTTAATCCTACGAAGGAGGTTTCCCGTAGGAAATAATCTGGTGTTGCCCCAGGGTAATCTGAAGCTATTCCCACCCTCACAAAGTCATCACCCCTGATGCTGGGTGGAACATGGCTTGCGCCCGCTGTTGTATGAACAGCCACCTCCTCTGTGCATGTTGCTCTGCTCCTCTCTGTAGGCTTGGCACCAATCCACAGACTCGTCCTCCATGTTGGCCTGCTGGAGGAGACCTTGGCGGAGTGCCTGCCATGTTATGCGTGAAGGCTGATAGCATTCTGGCATGAGGTGAAGAAAGGGTTCCTTATTCTTGGAACAACTATTACTGTGGGTGAAGTGAATTATTCTGTATTTTAAACTGACATCCCTGGCCACCACACCCACTGCACACTTTCACTTGCCCAGGAACTCCTACTGCCCTATCCTTATAACTTAAGGATGAATGCCCGTGAGGGTTAAAACTGTTTGCCACTCCTCGCTGAACTGAAACAATATTTTGCATTACAATTTAAGTTCATAAAGAAAGACTTTCTTACAAAATTTAAAACATTAAATCAAGTGAGTTAAGAGATTTGGGCAGCTCTTAACATCAATGTCTTGAGAGCTGATGAGTGTTAAGTGTGGCGAGTATGGAGTAGTGCCAGAATGAAAGAGTGGGGGAAACCGGATATCCCAGAGAAAACCCGCTGACCAGCGGCATCGCCCGGCACGATTCCCAATTGCAAAAACCCAGAATAAACCGGCCGGGTATTGAACCCGGTTCGCCTTGATGGGAGGCGAGCAGTCTAACTGCTCAGCCACTGTAGCCCCCAACATTAAATAAAACTAATATTTACCCAGGGGTATCAAAACATTTCTCCAAAGAGTGGAAGGGGAGGGGGGTCCTTGTGCAGAATATGGCCCCCCTTATACTCAAAAAGGTGCACCTCTGCGTAATTTTTTTTAACTCTTTTACAAATTTGTTTGCATTAATATTCACAAGCCGCATTATATTTATGTTTTTTCAAGAACTTATTGGTAAAATAGTGATAACAGTACAATAAAAATTGTTTACTGATCTATGTTTTATTTTCATTACCTAAATAATAGAAACAGGCAACACATCTTGTATATACAGATACAGAAACATATATTATGTTGTTACTTAAATACTTTACTTTATGAGAAAAAATACGAGGGAATCCTTTTAACAAAATTGCAGGACATTCTCTGAAAAAGGGCAAACAAATTTAATCTCAGATATACTAAATACTAATGACTATTAAACACAACTTTTAAGAGATGTTTCTCAAATGATAAAAAATGAACACACAAATGCGTTGCACATCAAATATTCAAAGTAAAATCATGCAAAAAAAAAAAGTATTGTGCATATTTGGTGAATTCCATAATTGCACAGTTGCACTTACATCTTCACGAACACTCCTGCTAGAAAAGGGCTACGGATAAAATATTTCATCAAATCATTCCACCTTCATTTTATCCATTCTTTCAGGGTACGTAAACAACACACAACTCTGGCTAACACCAGAGCGGAGGAACAATTTTAGCCTTTGTAGCATGGAGAAGGACCTCTCTACAGTGGCAAAAGTTGCAGGAACAACAATAATTATATCTCTAACTTATTAAATGTTTTTGATGGTCGAAACACTTCACAACATAGTCCAAACTCAATTTTCTTATATCTATGTTGTATTTTGTAGCGGCACTAAATTTTAAATTTTTTCATCCCATGACAAATAAGGTTTCAATAGCATCTTCTTGAGAGCTTCAAAAGTACTAAAACCTTCCATCTGAAACCATTTCTTAACTTCAGGTATTGCACAGTCCAAAACTTCATAATATGTTCTGTGCAGCATCACTTTCTTTGGTAGGAGCTCATCTTTTGTAGCCTCTGCATGGTGGACGAATCTGCAAGCTGTCCAGCCAGTTCCTTCATAAAATGTAAAGCCTGTTACAATCAAGTTTATGATCTTTGCCTAAAACAAAAGTACTCCAAATCAAATTACTTACCTTAGAGGGGCAAGCGTTTTTCCAGAGTCACCTCTCATTCTGGATGGGACAAGTCGTACTCTTCAATTTTCTCTTTGATGTTGAGCTACAACTTGAAGTGCTCTTCAGATCGTATTTGTTTTGATTTTTGTTGAAAAACGAGAGAAACTACCTCCCTGGTACCTGACACTGTCTGGGCCCTGATTTGAATCTGGACCTGAAGAGTTTCAGTAAGTTGAAAAATGTCTCTGCAGAAAAGAAATCTGATGTACAGTCAAATCTCAATTCTTAGACCCATGGAATAGCAACCCTATTTTGGGGAACCATAAAATAATTTTCCAACAACGACCCTCTTGAAATAACAACCCTTTTTCCGGGAACCGTGTCGTTTTTTCCAGCGGTGCAGCCACCCTTCACTTGCTGTAAACGTTTCGTTGTCACTGTCTCCTCCCATTTTACCATATAAAACTAGCGCTTTTTCATTTATGATCGGTCCAGATAATGGAGTCCCTTTCCATCTCTCTTGTTGAAACCATACCAACAAGGCACTTTCTAACATTTCACACTTAGGCTTCTTCAAAGTTTTTTGTGTTTTTAGTCCTTTCTCATTATCAATTATCATTGCATGACATTCAATCTGTTTCCTATTTCTTTTCCAGTCCTTAATTGTTGTTATCCCAACTCCTATTTCACCCACAATTTTTTGAACCGACTCACCTTTGTCTAACCTTTTAAGTACATTCAGTTTCTCTGCTAAAGATAGCATAACGTGCTTACGTTTTTTAGTTGACATGATTTCTTTTGACGTTTGACGTCAATGTTGTACACTTGGTCAGGTGTCAATTTTTGTTCTTTAATTATGTTTTCAAATTTTGGAATAAATTCAATAGAAGCTGTTTCATTAGCAGAGAGCTTCTCGCCGGAAATGATAACCTCCCGAACCGCGAAGGGTCTTAGAATCAAGAGTGACTATAACTGAACCCTCTCTGAAGCTGAAATAGAAGTCCTCTTGCCTTAGCAGATATTTATACTTCAGAAACCACAAGCTCTCTTAGAAATTCTATAACAACTGGGTAGCTTTTCAGAATGCTACTATCGATTTTCCTAAGCATTGCTGTCCACCTCATTGAACATCATGGTTGTTTGTGTCAAGCCATTTTGAGCAATTTAAATATAATAAAGCCTTTGTTTACTGGACTAATTAAAAGGAGGTATAGTCTGGTAAACCAGAAAGTCTGGTAATGTACCAAAAAATTCCATTTATAAATATTTTAATGACTCACTGTAATGTTAATGCTTTCAATGTGACGAAGATGTTTGTGCAGCCAGGAGGGATGATAAGATGTTAATAATTCTGGTAATTTATGACCAACTGTTAGTTATCCAAGGGAAAGGAGGGTACAACGTGAGCTTGTTTAGTTAACGTATTTTTTGGGCCTCGCCTGAGTAGTATTTGCGGCTAGCACATTAACTTGCACAATGACGTTCTTTTTTATATGTTGTTTTTATATGTTATTAGCAGTAAATCATTGTTGTAAACATGCTGGAACATGAAGTCTTATGGCACAACAACCATGTTTATGCAAAAATAGCTAATCACTCCCAACATGCACTCTGAGTTGACATTTTGACATTATAGGTCAAGCATCTGTTTACTCTCAATACACCAGTTCAAGCACATCTTACAATTAAAACTACTCTCAGCCTTGGATTATCCATTAGCCTGGTATGAAGAACTTATGGGATATCAAACAACTCAGAGGCATCAACGAGAGACGTAGTATAGTAAACTTGTGTAGCCGTATATTTGTAGTGCATGCCACATACCTGTAGCTAGAATTGTAATTCTAGGAATGGAGACGAAGTACTAGCTTGCCAGAAATAAGAAAGACTAGGACCGTTTTTCAATTGGACATGCAAATTGCAGTAGGTAGTGAATAGGGAGGAGAATTTGTAGGTACAGGGTTGTATTAGGCAAATGTATAGTTGGTCAATATGCAAGTTAACAGTGAGAAAACCAATGATTCAGTGAGCTCAATGAGGGAACCAGTTCTCTGCTAGGGGAACCAAGTGCCAGTCAGAGTATCCCGGGGGACAACTTATCATGCTTTATCGCATTTGTAAAAATATTTTCATTTTCAATAATTTCACAGTTTCACTTGACCGACGCATGAATAAAGTGATCAGCCCGTGGCAATGTTAATTTTACGGTGGAAGACTACACACTGTACATCCAAGAAGATCTTAAGCATAGCAGTTTGTATGTTTTGATTATCCTTTATTTAACAAATTTGGAGTTGATAACATAGTTGTTCCGATAACATAATGAATACAAATTCCAGCAAACATTTTCTTGGGTCATGACAAAGCGACTAAGTGGTACAAAACTGTTCCTCTGAAAAATATTTGCACCCAACGAGAAAATATTGTTACCTGCTTGCCTGGTGTGATAGCCACGAAACTTGCAAAATCTGCTAAAGATAGCTGAGAATGTTTCTTTGATGAGGAGATATTCTCTGTTGTTGACTGTACAAATTTCAAACTTGCTGAGGTGCAGCAGAACTATAGCCGTGATAGATATGCAAAACCTACAAATATCACTGAAGTAAAGACTGTTATTGGAATACTGTATGTGTGTGCAGCAAGAAAAGACAACCATACAAACACAGCAGATATATGGGCCTCTGATAAAACAGGTGTGGAAATCTGTGGAAGGTGTTCTTTCCAGCAGTATATTCCTAGCAAGTCAAATAAATATGGCATAAAAATATTTGCTCTCATCGATGCAAGAATGTACTATACTGCTAATCTCGAAGTCTATTCTGGAAAACAGCCAGCTGACCCATTTGAAGTTCAGCAATAAACCAGCAGACGTAAAACGCCTGAGTTCACCTGTCTCGGGAACTGGGAGAAATATCACCCTCGAACTAGTATACTTCTGTCGATGTGGCTAACGACTTATACGAGAGTAAACTTACTCTCGTAGGAACCATAAGAAAGAAAAAAGTAATACCTACAGAATTTACAGAAACCAAGAATCGACAAGTTTGTTCATCATTTTTCGGGTTTCAAAAATATGCCACTTTAGTATCTTATTCTCCAAAAAATAATAAAATAGTTCTAGTTCTCTCAACAATGAATCATGATGATGCTATTGATGATACTACAAGAGGAAAAAGAAAACCTGAAGTTATCTCGTTCTACAATATTACTATGTCTGGAGTAGATACAGTTGACTAGATGTATTGTACAGTATTTTGAATATAGTTAGTAAATGCCAAATAATCTGCCAGTTAAACAACAATGAAGCATTACCTAGAAGACATGTCCTGAAAAATCTGAGCCGTAAGCTGGCACTAGATCACTTGCTTATTTGTTCTCAAAATGAAGTGCTACCAAGAAATATGAAAATGGATATTTGGCTCTGGATATTCGAGCAACCAGAGATGAGTCAAGATACACAGAAGATGCTCTTATCACAAAAAGGCAAAGATGCTACGACTGTGGTTGCTCTAAGAATAGGTACACGCGGTACAAATGCAAAATTTATAAGAAATATATCAGTTCTGAACATGCCCAACAAATTTGTTCAGAATGGTGAACACAATTGAAGACTACCATTTTGATTCATATAATGCTTGGATTTGGCTGGTAGCTACTTTGTAAATATTTTAATGAAAAAATAATGTGTTTAAAATTTTTTATAATTTCATAGATCTTTACTTGTTTCTATAACAAAAATGATTTTCTTTGTGTGACAAAATGCAGTTACTTTACAATGTTCACGAGTTTATTGCAATATTAAATTCAATAGATCACTTTAAATAGCCTTGTGATCAGTACTCTCAGTATCCAGTCAAATATTTTTAATAACTGTTCAAAGTGTTCAGCCCTTGAAAAAGTTTGTGATTCATCCTTTTCCAATTTACCAGGCACTCTCTTTTTCTCTGCATGTCACTTTTCTTAAAGCATTGGTACAGTAAAATTAGGCCAAATTTAAGGTTAACCAACAGATTCAAAACAACAAGCAGAAACCTTCTCTAGTGTGTTAAAGAAGTGTTCATGATACAAAAAGTCCAAGGAATCCTAACAGGTTTTCCGCCATTTTGAATTTTAAGTCTGCCATGTTTGATTTTTTCCAGCATTTATTCAAAATTATATTGTAGGATTCTCATTAGTCTAGAGATGCGTATTTTTTTTACTGAGTCCCCTTTAAATGAACTTTCCAAATATTACAGAAAAATATGAATTTCAAAACAATTTAAAATCCAAAAATACTATGCTTTTCTGAGAAAACTCTTATGGTTTTACAAAATGTGCATCAGCCATATATTATTTTTAAAAATGTTCCAAACAATAGTTGCAGAGCATAACAAATATGTACAATAACAATCACTAAAGTGCGTGTGAACTGCAATGTAACACTGTAGACACCACATGTATAAGTTTTCATAGTCACAAGGTTATAGCTTTTTCGTATAATTTTACATTTTGTTTATGTGTGTGTGTGTCTATATATATATATATTTGATTTTGGACATATTCTCCCTAGTTCTATCAATGTGATCTTGTTTCCAGGGTTTGAGAGAAAGTTTTAATGCCCCAAAAAGTCTTGAATATGTTCACCAATATCCACATCCAAAGACTAAACTTCCCTTTTTGCTGACTCCATTCAGCACCTTTTGTGCTTGGTGAAAATTCACATCCATAAAATACTATATTGGAATTTTTCTAACTTTTGTTTGACATACATGACATACTATTCGCATACCTCGCCAAATGTTGCCGGGTGGAGCCAAACAACCTGGTGAAGGAGGTGGCCACATTCGATTATAAACACAGGGTCTGCGGGGAATTGTTTCACCCACAGGTTCTCGAGTATCAAAAATGGTAGCTAGATAAGATTTGTTCCACTTTCTCATTGATATTTCATCACATAAAAATCGAGGATTCGCAGCAATTCATATTTATGTACTCAGCTAACTCCTCATCACTCCAAACCTTGCAAAAGTGCGACGGAGAAGTTGGTTGGGTTTGATGACAACTGATTCTCTGCGGACAGTGATAGCCTTAGTAACACTAGCCAGACGTTTCAATGCATCCTATCTCTTCAAATGTACTTCACTAAAAAAACTGTTCTATCAACTACTAAACCACTTGAGAGAAAAGAAAGGAGAGAACTGTGGGTAAAAGGATTGTGAATCTTAACTACTTAACATTTTATCCCGAGCATATTCCTTCACGTCTGAAAGGTTGCAGAATAGGTTAAATCATAGTTATAAGAAATTTGTAAGCACAGTCCAGCAAAGTCTTCATATCATTTCTATCTCATTTCTGCCTCTATTCTCTGAACTTATCATGCTGCTCTGATAATACTTTAACATGACCACTTAAATCATGGAGAGCATCAATCACTCTTGAAGTAGCAGGCATAGAGTGCACCCATCTTGCCAACTTCTGAAGGTAAGCCTAGAATCAAGTAGCTGTCAAGTTCATCAAACCCCTGCAAATGCTGACATGATAATTGATACACCAGCTTCACTGATAGACTCAGGGCTTCAGCCTGTAATAGTAGGTGACGATACAGATGTGCTCGTACTCCTCATCGCACTATCAAAAAAGACAAGGGCGTTAAGATGCTCAAGCCAGGTGCAAAGAATTATCCAGACAAGGTACACAACAGCTGTCTGTGGTTTGCAAAAAGTTTAGGGAGATATGTCAAGGCATATTCTCTTTCTTCATGCAGCTACAGGATGTGATATGACTTCTGCCCCATTCAGGGAAAGGAAAACATTTGCATTTCAGAAACTTAAGAGTAATGCTGCTCTTCTTGAAAGAATGGAAGTATTCAACAGCTCAGCATCATCAGTGAAAGAGGTCTCTATGGCAGGAGATGACTTTCTCTTAGCTATGTATGGAAAGAGGCCAAGCAGCAATTTGGACATGGCCAGGTACCAAACATATTGAAAAACAGTTTAGAAGCAACCTGTCAATGCAAACTTCATCTTAGCTTCCCTCCCACCAACATCTGCATCAGCCAAGTAACACTCACTTGGTGTGTTTCACCAAGTGCAGCAATGGCGAGGTGTTTATCTTCTACCTACCGAATGGAGTTGGAAGGTTGAAAAAGTTTCCCTTGGACCTATTCCAACACTTAAGGAAGCACCTACCCAACACATTTTACATCCAATTACATACAACTGCAAGTCAGGATGTGAATGGAATTGTGAGTGCAGCAGAAGTGGTTTTCCGTGCTCCAAAATGTGTGGTTATTGCAGTGGTTTTGGTTGCAATAACAGTGAACCAACACAGGTTGATGAGGACATACACTGAAGAGCCAAAAAAACTGGTATAGGCGTGCGTATGCAAATAACAGAGGTATGGAACCAATCAGAGTNATAACAGTGAACCAACACAGGTTGATGAGGACATACACTGAAGAGCCAAAAAAACTGGTATAGGCGTGCGTATGCAAATAACAGAGGTATGGAACCAATCACAGTAACGCGATGCGGTTGGCAGCTGCATTGGTCACTGCTGCTACAATGGCAGATTATCAAGATTTAAGTGAGTTTGAATGTGGTGTTATAGTCTGCGCACGAGAGATGGGACATAGCATCTCCGAGATAGCGATAACATTTGGATGTTCGCGTACGACCATTTCACGAGTGTACTGTGAATATCGGGAATCCGGTAAAACATCAAATCTTTGACATGGCTGCGGCTGGAAAAAAAGATGGTGAAAGAATGGGACAAACTACGACTGACGAGAATCATTAAACATGACAGACGTGAAACCCTTTCTCAAATTCGTGCAGATTGGATTTGTGGACTGCCCTGCAGGATTCATGGTGTGAATTTCCTCCTGCATACCTTCAGACATTAGTCGAGTTCATGCCACATCGTCTTGCGGCACTTTTGCGTGCTCGGGGGGGCCCTACACAATATTAGGCAGGTGTACCAGTTTTTTTGGCTCTTCAGTGTATATGGCTATCTTGATAGTGACATCAAAATTTATTAGTGATGGGTCGACTATGAGTTTGGCCGACTAGCCGACTGTTTGGTTGGAAAAAGGCCGACTAGTCGTCCAAGCCGATCATTGCTTTCGGCAATGTTCGGGCAAAATCGGTAATGTTCGTCGCGCCTCGCATCTATCGCATGCGCCGCGCGTGCGGACATGAACAAACAGGTTTTGGTTTACTTTGCATTTTGTTATAGTATCGTTCACGTACAGTCCGGCATTACTGAGTGTTTTTTTGATAAATAAAACAAAAGTCAGTGAATTGCATAGCTAAGACAGTTTGTATTATAGTGAAAGTACCTACTTCATTGAAATTGAGTCATGTCGAAGAAGAAATTGCGTGTGTGGACTTTCTTTGACGAATTGGAGGTTGATTCCCGTAAAGTGAAGTGTAATCAATGCCAAACAGTTATTTCTCGTGGTGGGCAGGGAAAAACAGCAAACACTACTAGTATGACTAACCATATTAAATACAAAAATTCACAGCTGATGCCTCAGTTAGGTTCTGTGATTAAATGTAGTTCATCAAATGACACAACCCCGAGTACGTCGCAGTCACAGATAGAAGAATTACCTCCAGCGTTGCCTATTCCGTCAAGTCCAGTGTTGTCAGAAGTCAGTTTATCTCAAAAATACCAGCGAAGTATTGAAGAAAGTTTCGTTGTACAGTAGTCACATGAAGATTCTAGATCAAGGAACATTAGTATTGCTATTGGTGAGATGATTGCTTTGGACAACCTGCCGTTGTCTATTGTTGAAAATACTGGCTTCAGAAACTTGATGAGAACAGTGAAACCAAAATATAACATACCAAGCAGAAAGTATTTTACAGACAACATCATGCCACATCTCTACGAAGAAAGTAAATCTCAAATTCGAAAAGGACTGCTAAGTGCCGCCGCAATCTCAGTTACTACAGATTTGTGGACAAATATAAATAACATGGAAAGTTTTTTGAGTTTTACAGCACACTGGCTTAGTGACGATTTCAAATTTCACCACGCAGTATTACAAATGAAACATTTCCCAGAATCACATAAAGCCATTAATATAAAAAACTGTTTAGAAGAAATTCCAACATCGTGGAATATAAACATGACCAAAATTCATGCCATCGTGCGAGATAATGAATGAAATGGGGCGAAAGCTATTGATGACTCAGTATTTAATGGAGTTCCTGGTTTTATACACACGTTGCAACTGGCAGTAAAAACTGCATTGAAACATGATACTATGGCTCAAATACTTGCAAAATATAGACGAATAGTTACACATTTCCACCATTCTAGTCCAGCTCAGTCAAAACTTTGTGATTTGCGGCAAGAACTTACCTTACCAGACCACCAGCTTGTGCAAGACATATCTACTAGATGGAATTCATCGTACTACATGATGTCTCGTCTTTTAGAACACAACAGGTCTGTATCTTTATATCTCACTGAAACATCTGTAAATTTCGAAAATGTATCTACTGAAGAGTGGAAAATGCTCGGATAAAGCCTTGAAAACTGCTGAAGCCATTCGAAGAGATTACCAAGATTGTAAGTTCAAATTGCTCATTGTTATCTGAAGTTATACCTCATGTGAAAACCTTGCAGAAATATTTAGAAAATTACTATGATGAAAATAATGAAATCATGGAAATAAAACGACTGTTAGAAAATGATTTGAGGAGCAGATTTTTTAACTTGGAGCATAACAACTCTTTACCCTGGCAACTTTGTTGGATCAACGATATAAGCAGCAGTTTTTCAATGCTGAGGAACTTATAACTGTTAGGTCACAATTTTTATTGGAAACTCTGAAAAATAATCTCAGTGATGACGAGAGTGACGCTGACAAAGATGAAGAACCTCTTCGTATCACCACCAATTAAGACAGCACAGAAACAGCAACACATCGTAATTTCTGTCAATGCTACCATGAACTAGCCTCAAGAAAATATTTTTGTGTTTACTTTTGAAATGGGCCACTAAAACAGATGCAGAATGTTAAATACTACAGTGTCATATTTTTTATAGAACCAGAACTGAAGGGACCAGCCTAGTTGTCATGTGGCAGTTTTGTCTATCCTAATTTAAAAAAAACTATGTAATATTCAAATGAAAGTCAATATTTTGTTGGTAATTGTAGCGTGGAAAAACTAAATGATTTAGGTGCCAAAATAGATGAAATTGAGTTTCTTTCATTAAAATTATTTATTGTTCAATGCCAATGTACTGTTAAAGGATCAAAGTTCGAATCATTTTCCTAATAGTTTTTATGAGCATCAATAGATCCACTGCTGTATGTCCTCAAGCATTGTTATACAGTTTTTTTCCTCCTTTATTACAAAACTATTTTTTGGCACTTAGATGATTTAGATTTTCCACTCTAAAATTTATAAATTTTGTTATTGAAATGTAAGTGTGGTTGTTGAAAACTGTGAACTGAAATCACTGTAGGTAGCCTCTGTTTATGATATTTATTCTTCTGTAAAACAATGTTTTAAACTATAGCGACAAAGCTGTATCTGTTCTGAACAGACTGATGTATTGAAACCCAACAGTCATCGCTTAAAATTCTGAGGAAACAGAACACACGCAAAACTAGTTTATGCTATTTTTCCATTGCAGTCCCAATACTTCCTTGCAGCCGATTGTAATCTTGAGGCGTTTAAAAAATTTTTGCTAGGGAGGGACCCTTAGTAATGAACAGATATTTTTACTGACTGAAAGAGTTCAGAAAACGCAGTTACACTTAACTTAAAGCTCACATGTTGTGACTAAGTCCTGGGAATCCACATAATACCTCTAAAAATTCATAATTTTTTTTTTCTGAATCATCTACAAAGAATTTGTTTTTGAAGTTATTGATCCATCTACTTGGTAACTTTGTTTGAAACTTCCATATAATAAAAGCGTAAACATAGGTAATTATAATTCATTATCTTTGTCTGGTGTTGTCATGTAGTCACAATATGATAAATGAAAATAGTCATGCATAACTACTGTGCAAGCATATTTATGTAAAGTGAGGGATGATTCTTATGCATGTAATTTTCAAGTGATTACATATTTAATTAATTTACTTATTTATTTAGGCATTTAGTGTGTATGACAACAGCTGATGCCTGAAACAACATAAACCAAAAGGCTGTATATAATTTACACATTACAATTAACGAGCTACAAACTGAGGTAGAAACAAGGAAATGAATGATCAATTCACAATCACAAGTGGAATAAAAGAGAAAAACGTAACTAACTGACAAATTAGTTTGTCAGTGTTTAAAAATGGACAAAATTATAGTAGACAAGGACCATGTAATGATGCAGTATTCTTAATCTTTGGGACACGTGTTTCAATTTCGTTCGTTTTTCTTAAGCTTTGCTAAGCTTCATAATATTTTTATCTGGTTTGAGGTTAAAAGCTGTGGTGACTCGTTTCCCGTGATAGTTTGTTTATCCGGCAGACGTGTGCTATTTTACGTTTATCAGGCGTCTGTTTACAGTTTCGTTTTGAACGTCGGAGTTTTCAGTTTTTGTTAAGCGTCAGCATTATTTAGCTTTTTTCAGAATGCGTCAACAAGTTTTAGTTCCTACGACACAGTTTCGATAACGTGTGGAGAGCGTGCGTGGCCAGGCCCTTATCTCAGGAGAGGGGTGTGAGAAGCAGCACAAAGACGCGTGTGCCTGTCGCCCTTCAAGTCACTTCAGGTCGAGCAGTGCTCAAGGTCAGTCGCCCTTGAGGGCAGGTCAGTTGATATTGAGCAGTCGTCTGAAGCAGTCGTCGTACAATGCTCGCCTAGGCCTCGTCGGGCGTGACGCTAAACCCCCACATCTGCAACTAGACTTTGCTATTTTATTTCTCCGCCGGTGTGGGAGGTAACAGCATTTCATATTTCCTGCGATGCAAGTTTTGAGACATGAATAATCTGTAAATGACAGTGGCGCTGTACTGCACTTGTATATTTATCTGTGAACGGTTCGTACTCGGCATACCGGAACTTCGTATGTGAACTGTGTCACTAAATGATAGTAAGTATAGAACAAAATACTCTGGAACTTGAACTTATTTCTTAATTAATCGGCGTCCATTTTACTGAGTCTCGTGTTCCACCTCTGAGTTAGTCGAGTGCAAGTCGATAACTTAACGTCTGCTGTGTACTTGCAGCGCCCAACGTTACAAAATGGCGACCCAGCCGCGGGGCACAAATAACCACACGTGAAGACGAATCTACGAGATATCTACGAACATCGGGCAGATCAACACTCAGTTACCGGCAGTTCCAGGTTTCCAGCAGCACAACACAAAGTTCCAGGTACGAGACGACCTCAATCATCAACAACAGTAAACTGTAAGAAATCGGCAATCATCAATGAAGTCATCATTGCAAGTAATTGGACCACGGGTATTGTAGTCAATTTCTATGCAGGTTATGTTATGATAAAGTACATTCGTCAAGAATTATTTGTTTGTTTTATTTTGTGTGCAAGTAAGTTTAATTTCGCGACAAGTTATTTTGTTTATTTGTTTACCACGTCGCAAATGAAAAAAAAATGGTGCAATTACCGCAGAACACGCAGGAAACTACATGGTCAGCAAAAATGATTAACATCCTGTTGTCCATACAGAAAGAACAACAGGAGATGATACAGGAGTTTAAACAGGGACAACAGGAGTTGAAACAGGAATTAGGACAAGAAATTAGGCGACAACAGAAAAGAGTGAGAAAAACTTTGAAGAATTAATAAAAAATATAGACAAGTGGGGAGTTGAATCTCTAAATAGGTTAGGAAAGGTTTCAACAGTAATTGGCCCAAGTAAAAATATTAAAAATAGCAATGACGTACCAAATAAAGGTAATACTGGCTGTGACAAAGAAGGTAAAGAGTTAATTGGTGAAGGTAGAAAGGCAGAGGTTATGAAGAAAGAGGATAGAATTGCAGATAATTTAGTGGAGAGTGAACCTAACTGTTGTGATGTTAGTAAGTCGAAGAAAAATTTAATACACGAAGGGAGATTTCTGTTCAGGGGGGTTCGACCAAATTGTGATAGTGAAGTAAAGCTGCGAGAGGGGTCAGCTGGTGAATTGCAACAGGCAATAGTTGCTAAGAGTAAAAGGGAATCATAGATTGAAACATTATGAAGTTTTTGGCAACGTTTTGAAAGGAGAAAGCAAAGAAATAAACCCAGGGTCAGTAAAGTAGTCAGGATAAGGAATAAGAGGGTAAAGACAGCAGGGAAAAGGAAACAGAGGGGTAGATTAAAGACAGTAGGTAAAAGGAAACAAGTGAAGTATAGTATGAGAAAGGTAGTAAGGAAAAAGGGAAGAAAAGTGAAACACAAGGAGAGAACGAAAAGGAAAAGGAAGAAGAAAAATGTAGTAAAGCAGAAAGACTGCAAGTTAGATATTTAATTCTTTTTTTACTTCCTTGTATTCATTTTTTATACACTTTGATTATACAATAATAAGTTAAGAGAAATAAGTAAATGTTTTTATTTTGAAGAAAAATTATTTTAAATAAAGTACCCTACAAGTAAGTCACAATGGGTACAGGATACATGGGGTAAACCCTTCTCAGACAACAGTAAATAATAAGATAATTGTTAATAGAAAATATATCAGAATAATGACCTATAAAATGTTATTTGGTAAGAATTAATAATTGTGAGAGAGTGTTTTTCTGTTTAAGAACATTGAATCATTATATAGCAAGTAAATAAAGTACAGTCATTGATATTTTAGTAAAACTTGTAAGGAACAGAAATTTTAAGTTAATTCAACTGTGTATGTGTAGGTCACAGAAATTTTAAGTTAAGTTAATTCAACTGTTGTTTACATTCTCCAAAAGTGAAAAAGTATGAATGGTTTTTATAAATGCTGCCAATGTTGTAAGGAAATAATCATTTGAAGTTGTTTGTGAAGTGCATCCAGTGTCGTGGGAATGTTGAATTTTAGAATGACTGATACTCTTTTTAAAAACATTTAAGAAAATTTTAGTGCTAATGATTGAGGTTGTGTTACTAGGTAGTGGATTGTCATTATCATTATATTTTGTAAGTGTAATTAGCAATACAGGTTAAGTGGTTCAAGGCAACTGCATATCAGAATAGTGTGCTCTTTTAACACTGGGTTCTATTTAAAATAATAACAAGTGAGATTGCATTTTTGTAATTCAGTTTTTTAGTTTTGTTTTGTCTAGAAAAAGTATTTGCTCAGTTTGTTGAATTTATTCTGAAATTACTTTATGAGCAAAAACAAAAAAAAAAACATAGATGAGTATTTTATTTGAAAGTTTGTGATTGTGTTGATTGTTAAAGCTTAGCATTGCCATGGGTGAAAATTTTAGTTTATCAGTATATCTAGTACTGTGCATTTATGTGCAAGGTTTTATTTTTAAAAGAACATGTGTGAATTTTCTTTGAATATAAGTAGATTTTTATTTCAAAATATGTAAAAGTTAATATAATAATATTTTGTTAACATGTTCTATAATTTTACTACTATAACTTACTATTGAAGATAAGGCAATTAGTAAGTCCTTAATAAAAACTTTTGTAGAAATTGCTAATTAATCTTAAGGAAAATGTTCTAGTATTGTAATTACAGTAAAGTGTATTAGTGAAGGTTTAGTGAACTTAGATATACCTTTGCAATGATGTAGTAGAAGCTCAAACTGTCATGTTATTGCAACTAAAGTGATTTATTTATGCAGAGTACCGAACCGGAAGTGCTGTGTGAAGGTTAAAAAGTTTTATTTTTCTTTTGAAAATGGTGTAACAAAGAAACAAATCATTACTGTTATTTTGCAAAGAGTTGACAATAGGAATTATAAGGAAGATTAATTCAGGATGCATAAATTGTTACCTAAATTTCCAATGGTTGAAGTGGTTGAGGTGTTGTATAGTATTGAGCCTTAAATATCTGAGTAAGTAGTTAGGAGATGTTGCTGCAGTTTATGGTGTCCTGGGATCAGTGGCACAAAGTGTAAGTGTATTTGGATTGGGACAGGTCTGGGGCTCTTTTTTATAGTCAGCACTGGCCTAGTGAGAGGCAGTAGCAGTGGCTTTTAATGTTTTTTGTCAGCACTGACCTAGTGAGAGGCAGTCGCAGTGGCTTTATTGTTTTTTGTCAGCACTGGTCTATGGGAGGCAGTCGCAGTGGCTTTTTGATAGTTTTGGGCAGACCTGGGTCCCCTGTTTGGAAGGGTGTGTGCTGATCCCAATGAGAGACCAAGGGCAGCAACCCACAATGAAGCATCGATGGCACAGGTGGAAATACATCCTCAACCACAAATCATAACAACAGGTAACTATTTGAAACCAGTGAAAGGTGTGATTTTCTTCCAGCATCCCCGTCAATATCTTGTTACTCTTCAACAGGTGAAGTAAATAATTTTGTCAGGAGTTAATTAAGTGAATATTTTTTGTTATTAGTTAATTACCATGTTATATGTAAATTGTTGTCAAGGAGCAGAGGCACAGTGGTTTACAGAAGAGCAGCATACAGAATAGGTTTCGTATTAGGAAAGATTTCTTCAAAATCTATCCCAAACCGAGGGGGGTAATGTAATGATGCAGTATTCTTAATCTTTGGGACACGTGTTTCAATTTCGTTCGTTTTTCTTAAGCTCTGCTAAGCTTCGTAATATTTTTATCGGGTTTGAAGTTTAAAGCCGCGGTGGCTCGTTTCCCGTGATAGTTTGTTTATCCGGCAGACGTGTGCTATTTTACGTTTATCAGGCGTCTGTTTACAGTTTTGTTTTGAACGTCAGAGTTTTCAGTTTTTGTTAAGCATCAGCATTATTTAGCTTTTTTCAGAATGCGTCAACAAGTTTTAGTTCCTACGACACAGTTTTGATAATGTGCGGAGCAGTGTCGATAACGTGTGGAGAGCGTGCGTGGCCAGGCCCTTATCTCAGTAGGGGGGGGGGTGAGAGGCAGCACAAAGACGCGTGTGCCTGTCGCCCTTCAAGTCACTTCAGGTCAAGTAGTGCTTCAGGTCAGTCGCCCTTGAGGGCAGGTCAGTTGATATTGAGCAGTCGTCTGAAGCAGTCATCGTACAATGCTCGCCTAGGCCGCATCGGGCGTGACGCTAAACCCCCACATCAGCAACTAGACTTTGCTATTTTATTTCTCCGCCGGTGTGGGAGGTAACAGCATTTCATATTTCCTGCGATGCAAGTTTTGAGACATGAATAATCTGTAAATGACGGTGGCGCTGTACTGCACTTGTATATTTATCTGTGAACGGTTCGTACTCGGCATACCGGAATTTCGTATGTGAACTGTGTCACTAAATGATAAATAAAGTATAGAACAAAATACTCTGGAACTTGAACTTATTTCTTAATTAATCGGTATCCATTTTACTGAGTCTCGTGTTCCACTTCTGAGCTAGTCGAGTGCAAGTCGATAACTTAACGTCGGCTGTGTACTTGTAGCGCCCAACGTTACAACCATCACTAAAAGGGTTGGTGAGATGATCCTTGCAGCCCTTTGTCAAAGGAATGTTGAGTTAGTATTAACCAACAAGAAAGTTAATTATGAAGAGTAAGGTATTTTCCAAAAAATTGGAAGGAAAAAAAATAGAAAAGTATTGTGTAGAGATGTTATTAATTATGCTGAATCACAATAGCATAAGCACATTATTTGTTCACAGTATCTATTGCAAATTGTGATAATGGTAAAATTTACGAATATCAGGGAAATTTTAAGAGTAAAAGTAGTAAATAATGGGGAAAAATAATGCTACAACAAATGCTGGAAAGAACAAGAAATGTTAAAAACACTCGAAAATGGCTCCAGAAAAGTGTATTCATGCAAAATATATTGCACATTGTTTCCCAGAGCATGAGTGGTAACATGTGGAGAGGTCACACAGACATAATTTTCTTCTTAAGTTTTTAACTTCTACATAGGGGTTTACCAGCTATATATTATAAAGCATTCAACATAATCAAGTGAAAAAAAATGTACTTAAAGTGCATAAAAATATTTTTTAATACTATTAAATGCTATTAAACCCATATATTCTTGTTCAATATTATCAAAATAAAGTTTTCATGAAATCTATTATTCGTAGTAAAAATCAAATAATACAAAGTGTTTTTTTAAAATGGTTAATACAACTATAAATTATGTTACAGATTTTTAAAATAAGCCGAAGGTTTGATGAGCATGTATTACATAAAGGGATTTCAAAACAGGTTTGATTTAAATTTTCAGTGCATTCAGTTTTATAGGTAGCCTATTTAAAGTTTGACAGAACTAACCTTTGAGGATGGTCTGCGAATGACTTGTAATAGAGCATCATTGTGTTTATTATAAATTTCTCTAAGGGATAAAACTTCTGTATACTTAATTTTATGAAGTATGTGACTATAAGTACAACATATTAAAAAAAAATTGAACAAAATTGCGAAATGAGCAGTATAGCCAGTTTGTTTATGTTTCTGAACGAAATGTCCTAGACCAACAAAAGTTGCATTAATGGGTTCTGCACAGTTTACCTTGTTCATATTCAAGAGGGTGTAATGTTAAAATAAGTAGAACATATTTAAAAAACTTGCAAAATATGTTTGTATACGTCTTAACGTCAGAGGAATTATACCAGCCCCCTACCTAGGTGAGTCAATTTACATTCTTTTGGTGTGTTTTACGGTTCCTTTAAATCCCTACAATCATACATTCGTAGTTTAGTGTAAAACCCAAAAATCCTAGGTTAGTGTAAAACCCAACAATCCTAGGTTAGTTATAAAATGTAAAATAGTGATTCATTCATCGTGGGGTTTGGTTCTGTTAGGTTAGGTGGGCACATATTACAAAATTAGTCGGATGTTAATGCCTCTAGTATATTCGTGTTCTGCATCATTAGTAGAGTGGAAATATACCATTTTTCGTGAATTATTTTTATTTTTACAGAAAAGCCCTTAAACTTAATAATTACTGTGGCACATTACATATGTAGGTAACATCCATGATTTTTGAAATGTTTGATTCAGAAAGTGTGAAGAGAAAACAAATAGACTATAGCAAGTATGTGTCGGAAAGAATAATTTACTATCTAAAATAATACAGAGCTCTTAAATGGAGTGAATGGGTTTTATGTTAAGATTGTAAGTGTGGTATTGGGTATTTATTCTCTGTGAAAGTAATTTACAGGGTTTTAACTTGCATGTGATTAATTTTGCACAAGTCAGATAGCATCAGTGTCTTTATTAAATTAGCAAAAAATCTTTAATTTAAGGTATTTTTTTGCTAATTTTAAAATTGTTTACATAAGGAGTGTATTAGGAATATTTTATTATACTGTCATCTATAAATATAATAATAGAGAGGATACAGAACTTTCTTGTAGAACACATGATGAAGCAGAGAGAGAAGAGGAAATCTTATGTATTTGTACAAGAAAGTTTCTGTTATGTAGTTTCTATCACTATGTCATTTCAAATCAAAGCATTGAAATTTTGTTTATTAATACATTATGGTCAGCTGTGTCAAACATTTTGGAAACGTCAAAATAAATAGCACAAACTTGCACTTTAGAGATTGCTTCACTGCAAGTAGGATTAAATAAAAAAATATAATAAATTTTGGATGTAGACCTGTGTTTAAGAATCAATGAAAGTATAAAATGAAGCACCTCTGGAGTTTCAAGTAAGTCGCCAGGGCTGTGGGGGGAGCACCTGAACAGGGTGTCGTATGGTCTACTGCAATTATTTTTTCCTCCTGTAACCAGACATTTCCTGCTGATTGGCTGCTATACAGCCACACTTTTGAAAAGCTGCAGTAAGAAAAACTAATACATTCGTGTGTGGAAAGTGTTCGGTGGTGAAATTTTGTTCTGTAAGGTTCCATTTATAAGTGGAGTGTTTTGTGTTGTGAACAANTGAAAAGCTGCAGTAAGAAAAACTAATACATTCGTGTGTGGAAAGTGTTCGGTGGTGAAATTTTGTTCTGTAAGGTTCCATTTATAAGTGGAGTGTTTTGTGTTGTGAACAAGTAGATATCTACCAATATCTGTGTTGAAAATAAGTGTTAATTATTTAAAAAAAAGGTAACAATAGCATTTTTTTACGATTATATTATTGCCTTTTTCTTTAAGATAGAGAATTTTTGTTACTGTTGGCTTTGTTAAATAAATACAGATTGAGCTAAAATGCACTAAATATGTACAATCAAACAACCCTTCCAAAATTTTAATGACATTTTAAAATCTTAATTGTACCTAGAATTTGTTGTGTAAATTACTTGTATGATTTTAAGATGTTTCTGTGTATTTTAGTTTATGAAATTGCAACAGTTGAAATCAAAGTAAATAATTTTGTACAGGACAGAAAATGAAATCTTTACCCCACATCCTGCCATATTCATGCCACTGACTATACTTTGTATGAGGTTACGAATTTAATAACCACCATTAAAAATACACAATTAGAAATCCTGTATTGATTTGAGTTATGCAGTATGGATAGTCATGAACTGTAACAGAAATCTGTGACTACTACTGTCATTAATGAACAAGGCATAGAGTAAAAGTACTGTTGAGTAAATTAATTATTTAATTTTTGCTACTAAACATTTAAGAAATTATAAAGTATTTTGAAATAAAATAATTTTGATAGCTTAATTATGGTACATACNTTTGCTACTAAACATTTAAGAAATTATAAAGTATTTTGAAATAAAATAATTTTGATAGCTTAATTATGGTACATATTTTTACTTGTAGTGGCAGTATAAAATGTTTTGCAAAAAATCTGGAATAAAATTATATTTAGTTTGAATAATGATAAATATTGTGTTATATTTGAAACTATTTTAATTTCCTTGTTGGAATTGCTAGTATTGAAAAACAACTGCTGATTTTCTGAAATGGAACATACNCTTTTACTTGTAGTGGCAGTATAAAATGTTTTGCAAAAAATCTGGAATAAAATTATATTTAGTTTGAATAATGATAAATATTGTGTTATGTTTGAAACTATTTTAATTTCCTTGTTGGAATTGCTAGTATTGAAAAACAACTGCTGATTTTCTGAAATGGAACATACCATACTGCAAAGTAGTAAAGTATAATTATAATTTCTGAATGTGATTTAATTCAAGCACAGCCACAGTACAAAAATTGTAAGCTTATCAACTTTGCCTGTATTTTTTTTATTTATTCTGCAGAAATCTATTAATTTTATTATTGAACTGCATCATGAAGGAAATGGATTGTTTCAACAAAGAAATACAGAAGAGTGATGTTTTATTAAGTAGATCAATATATTTAATAGCAGTGATGGCAATGCAATGATAGAGAAATTCTGGAACCAAACATTGGTTCAAACAGGCAGAAACTGTTGCAAAAGAAAAGTGTGTGGATCCAATATAGTCTAGTCAAATTAGGGTTTGACCCACAGATTTTAAACATTAAGCTGAAACCTTCACTAGTGTGGTAAAGAAGTGCCCCAGTTCATGATACCAAAAGTCCCAAGAAATCCCAATACAAGTTTTCCATTATTTTAAGCATTTATTCAAAATTGTATTGTGGGATTCTCATTAGCTAGAAACAAGCTCTTTTTAAAAAAAAATTTTTTTTTTAAAGAGTACCCTTTAAATGGGCTTCCCAAGTATTATAAAAATATAAATTACAAAATTAAAATCTAAAATCCAAAATATGTTAAAATACAAAAATACAATAATACTATGGTTTTCTAATAAAACCGTTATGTTTTTACGAAATGCACCTCAACTATGTATTATTTTAAAAATGCACAAAAGCATAAAAAATACTTATAAAAACAAACACTAAAGTGCCCAAACAGAGAAAGACCAGCCACCAATACAGTTGTTTTTTTGGAGCTGGCACACAGAGCTGTGTGAACTGTAACATAACAATGTGGGGACCACATTTATAAGTTTTCTTAGTCACACGGCCATAGTTTCTCTCTCTCTCTCTCTCTCTATATATATATATATATATATAGACACACACAGTAGAACCTCGATTAACCGTGTTCGCGATTAACCGTGCTCACTATTCCAAGAGAATTTTTTTTTTGTTTTTGTAAGGGGTTCAATTCTAAAAAACGTACAGGCACAAAGGAAAGGCATAGGCGAGTAAGCAGGAAGTTTGATGTATATAAGTTCCTAGAAACTTCAGACAGAGACCCGGTACTACCGAGAAAAAAATGCAGCCGAACCTTTATTAAAATTTTCTAGGAATTTAGCTAGTAAGCGGCCATACTTTAGTCTAAGAAATTGTCCCCTCTTCTCTTCCTTTTCAAACGGCTCAATTGTTCATTTCACACTTCTCAGTTTGGTTCTGGCCGTCGCTTTACATAGTCCTTCCGAGCGGTCAACAATGAGTGCTAAACGTAAACGTGTCGTGCTTTCTCTAGAGAAAAAAGTATCGATTATAAACCGTGCTGTAGATCGTGGTGAAAGTGCAAAAAAACTTGCGGATGAGTTCGGTGTGGGTGAACAGACCGTGCGTGACTTAATCAAGCAAAAAAATGACATTTTCAAGTTCATATCTTCTGCAGAATCCACTTCTGAGCTATCAGCTGCGAGAAAAACTATGAAAAAGTCATCATTATCTGACATGGAATCTGCTCTTTTTGAGTGGTTTAAACAGAAGCGTACTGAAGGAATTCCGATTTCTGGGCCAATGGTTCGTGAAAAGGCAGAATGGTTTCATGAAAATTTGAAAATTGAGGAAAAATTTAATGCTTCCCAGGGCTGGTTATTTAGGTTCAAAACTCGACACGGTATAAGACAGTTGGACATCCAAGGCGAATCTCTGAGTGGAGACTTGACTGCTGCAACATTGTTCAATGAGGAATTCAATTCATTGCTTTCAACGTTGAACCTGTCCCCTGACCAAGTGTTCAACGCAGATGAGTCAGGTCTATTCTGGAAAATGCTACCCTCAAAATCACTCGCTGCGCGATCTGAAAAATCAGCTCCTGGACACAAATCTAGCAAAGAACGACTGACCATTATGACGTGTTCAAATGCGACTGGGACACACAAGCTCAAATTAACCGTAATTGGGAAAGCTAAAAAACCAAGATCTTTTAAAGGAACAGAAATGAGATGTTTTTCATGTGACCATTACAATCACCCAAAAGCTTGGATGGACCAGGCTATTTTTCGTGAATGGTTTTTCAACGTTTTTGTACCATCTGTAACAAAATTTCTGGATGAGAAAAGGATACCAAAAAAAGCTGTTCTTCTGCTTGATAATGCCCCTTCACACCCCTCAGCTACTACCCTGAAAACAAAGGATGGTCAAATTTTTGTCTACTACCTACCACCTAACGTGACTTCCTTAATCCAGCCAATGGATCAAGGCGTGATTTCCTGTTTGAAAAGAAGGTACAAAAAGATATTCCTCCATTTTATTTTACAGGAAAATTACAATTTTGATTCATTGAAAGAAGTGGACCATTAAAGACGCCATTTTCGCAGTATGTGAGGCTTGGGAAAACGTACTTGCAATTACGTTAAGACTTTCGTGGGCAAAAATCTTAGATCAAGGTTATGATGACGAAGAAAATATAGAAGAGGGGGATATACAAGCTTGTCTTGAGCTTGCCACATCAATTCCAGATTTCACTAACGTTGATAAAGAGGATATTGTTGATTGGCTACAAAAAGATGTTAATGAAGAGGGATTCGAACGTCTAAGTGACAGTGACATAGCAGCTCGTTATGGCAGCACAAGCAGTACTCCACCTACACAACAGGATGATTCAGAGGACGATGAGAATGACAATAATGACAGTGTTGGCGGTGAAGAAGAAAAAATTCAGCCAAGTCAAGCAATGGAAGCAGTTGATATCTTCTGAACTTCTGCGAACAGGAAAATTTTGACTTCCATGACGTCATGAATTTGAGAAAAATTAGAACTGAAGTAAGGAAAACCATTTCAAACCGCAAAAAACAAAGACTCATTACTTCATATTTCAAGCAGTGATAACGTTATAACATGACATTGTACACCCATATTACATACAGTACATATGTAATTTCTTAAATAAAAAGTGTCTGGATTATCCGTGGAACCCCTCCCCGCCATTACCCCGGATAATCGAGGTTCTACTGTATATATATGTATATGAAAGAAGAAATCTGGAGCATAGAAAGATTTACCTTCAAATAGATGCTGAAGAATAAAATTTTAGTGCTCCTTGGATGGTTTGTAGCATAAATTTTCCGCACAAAGGCAGTAGACAGTTTTTAAGTAATGTTTTTTTTTCCACTTTGCACTTAGCATTTATGAAGAAAAAACCAGTGAATAAATAAAACGGTGTCTTCCTCTCACTGACTTATTATTTGTTTAGTGATGAAATCTGCGCTACGGTGATGGCCCTTCACGTGCTTATCACATTCATGTTGATTGTGTCTTTCATAAATTTTAGCGATGTACCAACTAGTGGCCGATTAGTCGGAAAAGCAGACTATCCAGCTATATTTATAGTCTGCGACCAGTCGGCAACTAGTCGGCAAAAAGCACCGACTAGTCAGGCCATTACTTCATTCATATTACTATTTTTAAAATAGGGTGATTGAAATGAAATTCTTTCATTATTAATTATTTTAATTTTAGTATCAGTCTTATAATTGGTAATGTAATCTAGGAGTACGAACAAAGGAAGGAATAAAAGATTTAGTTAGTAGTTAGAACTTATTTGACTAAGTTTTACAAAAAAATTAATTCTGAACGCAAGTTTCTACAACTCTGAATTAAGAACATAATTATGTGATCTCCTGTTTATTATTTATTTTAGAATAACAATTTCAATCACTATGTATTCATTATTAAAAGAAATATAAACTAGAGGCAGGAACTTCTCCTTTGTAATTAACAAACAATCAAACTCAACCTTGAACCTAAAAGACTACAAATTTAACAAAAATTAAATCCTAAAGAAAGCAGTTACAACTTTGAATAATATTAAATAAGACCATTTCAAACTTAAGAAAAATGAATACGTTACATAATCACTATGTGCATCATATAACAAAAGTGACATTTAGNTTCATTATTAAAAGAAATATAAACTAGAGGCAGGAACTTCTCCTTTGTAACTAACAAACAATCAAACTCAACCTTGAACCTAAAAGACTACAAATTTAACAAAAATTAAATCCTAAAGAAAGCAGTTNCAATCAAACTCAACCTTGAACCTAAAAGACTACAAATTTAACAAAAATTAAATCCTAAAGAAAGCAGTTACAACTCTGAATAATATTAAATAAGACCATGTCAAACTTAAGAAAAATGAATACGTTACATAATCACTATGTGTATTATATAACAAAAGTGACATTTAGGTACACATGTTACTCTAGTTAGTGTTAGTATATTTTTTAATTAGAGGCAAATTGTGGTGTAAAAAGACTAAAGTCTCTGCCCTTTCTGGCAGTAATCAATTTCTTTTTGTTTCGTATACATTACCAGCTTCGGAGAAGAGTCGTTCACTGTAAACAGAACTAGCTGGACAACAAAGGTACACTTTAGCGAGGCGCGACATTTCGGGACATCTAGAACTATTATGGTTCCACCACTCAAATGGATCTTGTTGCGATGTATTACTGGTAACGCAAAGTACGAGTGCAGTTCGTAAGCTGCACTTGACTTGTCATCTTGAACAGTTTCGATTTTTCTTGAGGCTAGTTCATGGTAGCATTGACAGAAATTACGATGTGTTGCTGTTTCTGTGCTGTCTTAATTGGTGGTGATACGAAGAGGTTCTTCATCTTTGTCAGCGTCACTCTCGTCATCACTGAGATTATTTTTCAGAGTTTCCAATAAAAATTGTGACCTAACAGTTATAAGTTCCTCAGCATTGAAAAACTGCTGCTTATATCGTTGATCCAACAAAGTTGCCAGGGTAAAGAGTTGTTATGCTCCAAGTTAAAAAATCTGCTCCTCAAATCATTTTCTAACAGTAGTTTTATTTCCATGATTTCATTGTTTTCATCATAGTAATTTTCTAAATATTTCTGCAAGGTTTTCACATGAGGTATAACTTCAGATAACAATGAGCAATTTGAACTTACGATCTTGGTAATCTCTTCGAATGGCTTCAGCAGTTTTCAAGGCTTTATCCGAGCATTTTCCACTCTTCAGTAGATACATTTTCGAAATTTACAGATGTTTCAGTCAGATATAAAGATACAGGCCTGTTGTGTTCTGAAAGACGAGACATCATGTAGTACGATGAATTCCATCTAGTAGATACGTCTTGCACAAGCTGGTGGTCTGGTAAGGTAAGTTCTTGCTGCAAATCACAAAGTTTTGACTGAGCTGGACTAGAATGGTGGAAATGTGTAACTATTCGTCTAGATTTTGCAAGTATTTGTGCCATAGTATCATGTTTCAATGCAGTTTTTACTGCCAGTTGCAACGTGTGTATAAAACCAGGAACTCCATTAAAAACTGAGTCATCAATAGCTTTCACCCCATTTCATTCATTATCTCGCACGATGGCATGAATTTTGGTCATGTTTATATTCCACGATGTTGGAATTTCTTCTAAACAGTTTTTTATATTAATGGCTTTATGTGATTCTGGGAAGTGTTTCATTTGCAATACTTTCATGGAAACAGTGTGTAACATTACAAAATTACAAGAAACAATATGTAACATTACAAAACTACCAGACAAAAGGTTAAACTGAAGATGAGATATGAATTTTACTAATCTTATATTGTAAATGCACAAACTTGTGCCAGATTTACACATAGCTGCCATTCAAGGAAAGTTGTGGATTAGGTACTAGCTATAGGGAAGAGGGGAAGCTGCATAACTAACTTTCAGAGTATCAGATTAAGAATTCAAATCTGGAAATAAATATAGAAGCTATTTGCTCAAGTACTTAATGTTCCCTTTAGACAATAGGTACATTTACGNTTCAAATCTGGAAATAAATATAGAAGCTATTTGCTCAAGTACTTAATGTTCCCTTTAGACAATAGGTACATTTACGAGTGATTCATTATTTAAAAATTTTCAGACACTATAAATGAGGCTTGTCTACACACTCCCAAGTATGGTTTATGTTGCAGTACTTTTAGGACCAACACAAAAGCAAATTTACACAGCACTGACTTGCACACAAAAATGTCATGACACACCTGCAGTACTTAATTGAAATGTCAATTTCTTGGCACAGCAGAATGTGGAAGGACAAAAGAATCAAGGCATGAGCATGAATGTGCACTTTTTAATGCAAAAGCAGCAGCGAAAAATGTTTGTACTATAATAATTACTTTTGTGGAATGAGTAGGAAATTTGACTGTGAATGACATTAGCATATACAAGTATGCCATAGCTGCCAGATTTAATTTCACCTTGCGCATAAATTATTTTGTCTTTTTATTAGAACTGTTGCATTCACACAATCTTATCATATAGGTGCACAGTACACACATTCTAGATACTACAGTTTCCAAATGAATTAACCATAAAATTGTTTACTTTCATACTTAAAAATGAAAGCTACTTCACAATACAGTACGAGCAAAATGATAATGGATGGTTATGGTATAAGCTCTATGATGCTCCTGCTAACTATCTAAAAAAAAAAGTGATGTCACAACTGATAATTTCACTCAAGTTTGTGAACCTTTTGATAATGACAAGTACACCTGCGTCATTGCCAAGTATGAACAAACATATGTGTTATCTGCCCGAATGCTTTACAGATTTGTTGTTGGCAAGAAGGCAGGTGTATCAAGCAGCCAAATTGCAAAACCCATATGAACTGACATAGGTGCAATACTCACTATGAATTTTGGCAGCACCACTGTTTATGTGCAATGATAAAGCATGGACAACCCACAATAAAAAAATACTTCTGAAACTCCTCTTTAGTTTCTTCTTCCCATAAGTACACTGAGTATCCAGCCAGCAAGTGAGCACTGACATTGTGGGGAGACAGATGATGGTAATTATCTAGTNATGAACAAACATATGTGTTATCTGCCCGAATGCTTTACAGATTTGTTGTTGGCAAGAAGGCAGGTGTATCAAGCAACCAAATTGCAAAACCCATATGAACTGACATAGGTGCAATACTCACTATGAATTTTGGCAGCACCACTGTTTATGTGCAATGATAAAGCATGGACAACCCACAATAAAAAAAATACTTCTGAAACTCCTCTTTAGTTTCTTCTTTCNCCATTTTAAATCCATTTTTACCCGACTTATTTTGTTTTCTTTGCTGTTATGCTTGTTGTCTGTCTGAAATGTATGTCCCCCACTAATCACTTTTATACTCAACAACTGAATTTAACAAAACTAGGTCTGTGTATAGTATTAATAATTTTATAGTTTTTGATCATGCCAGGTACTTACAGTAGACTCGCCATTATCCGAGCCCCGGTCAACCGAGCCTCCGGGTTAACCGAGCTAGTCATCGGAAGATAAAAAATATAAATAATGCTCTTAAAAGCAGGACAATTAAGGCGAGAAGCGATGTTTCTTCGGTTGACGTGCAAGGTTGAGGAGTCGGCTATTGCTAGGTCGAGCATTATATGTCTCCTCTACTGGCTGTTGTTAGGTCGAGCTGTCATTTCGCGTGAATATGAAGGCGACTAATTCTAGGAAATGCTGGCCCACCCGTCTCATCTCATCGTCGGGTTCACTTGGAACTCCTCGTATTGTCACAGTCACCTGACGCTCTCAGTTATCTCTGCGCTCGCACTAAACGTGGCTGTGTTAGTGAATTTAATGTGCTTTTATTGATTTCTGTGTTTCATTATGAGTGGAAAACGGAAGAGAGTTGTAGTTTCTCTTGAAACAAAATGTAATGCAGTAAAACGGTTAGACAGTGGCGAATCAATTAAAAAGGTGGCTGCAGAGTTGGGAGTTGGGGAAGTGACTGTTGGGGATTGGAGACGTAACCGGAAAGAAATCAAAAACTTTGTCAACAAAAGTGTGAGTGGTGGCAGTGGTTTGAGTCGAAAGACTTTGAAGAAGGGCGACTACGAGCAGACATCTGAGGCTCTTTTTTTTGTGGTTTTCACAGCTTCGAGGGATGGGTAGTCCTGTGAGTGGGCCAATGCTTCAAGCTAAGGCGTTTGAGTTCCACAAGAACTTTAAAGGCAGTGATGAAAAATTCACTGCAAGCGATGGTTGGCTGGACAGGTGAANCTTCGAGGGATGGGTAGTCCTGTGAGTGGGCCAATGCTTCAAGCTAAGGCGCTCGAGTTCCACAAGAACTTTAAAGGCAGTGATGAAAAATTCACTGCAAGCGATGGTTGGCTGGACAGGTGAAAAAAGAAATATGGCATAAGACATCTAAACATTAGTGGGGAAAAACTGTCAGCTGACTCATCTGAAATTGCGGAATTCCAGAAAAAAATGGAAGAAATCATTTTTGAGGAAGGATTAACCTCAGATCAAATCTTTAACTCAGATGAAACTGGTCTTAACTTTTGAATGCTACCTTCAAAAACCTTAGCAGCAAAATCTAAAAAAACTGCTCCCGGATTTAAAGAAAAGTAAAGAGAGTCACAATTCTGGCTACCTGCAATGCTTCGGGTTCATTGAAACTAAAGCCTCTTCTTATTGGAAAGTCTAAGAACCCTAGGGCCTTAAAAAATATAATACTAATTATGCAGAAAAGAATATACTACGGGCACTAACATCCGACCAATTTCGTCACATGTGCCCACCTAACCTAACTGAACCGAACCCGACTACCATTGAATCACTATTTNTCCGACCAATTTCGTCACATGTGCCCACCTAACCTAACTGAACCGAACCCGACGACCATTGAATCACTATTTTTCATTTTTAAACTAACCTAGGATTGTAGGGTGTTACTCTAACCTAGGATAGTAGGGCTTTTAACTAACCTAGGTTAGTAGGGTTTTTAACTAACCTAGGCTAGTAGGGTTTTAAACTACGCTAGGTATTTTAGGGTTTTACACTATGCTAGGCTTTTAGTCTAATCTAGTATATTTGGGTTNTTTTTAACTAACCTAGGCTAGTAGGGTTTTAAACTATGCTAGGATTTTAGGGTTTTACACTATGCTAGGCTTTTAGTCTAATCTAGTATATTTGGGTTTTAAACTTCGCTAGGATTTTAGGTTAATCAAGGATTTTAGGGTTTTAGTAACAGTTAAACACACTGAAAATCTATGATCAACTCACCTAGGTAGGCGACCCATTCAACTGCCGTGCATCTTACCTCAATCGAAAAAACACCACAATCTACTAAAACATAAAGTAACACCCGCCACATAGACGAATATTACGCGCAGAAGAACTCGTTCTTGCACCCTCCAATCTTAAATCACAAGCCTTCGCACGGTAGGGATTCGGACAGCAGAACTCATGATAGCAAAAAACACATCCACACTATCTAGCTTCTGAACTGCTACTAATGGCTTCTCAACTTCAACGTAAAATCCCATGACGATGATGTATAAAGTAAACAGCCAATAAGGTGATGGCACAATGTGCATTTATTCACGCCACTAATGCATTACTTCACCAAAAATTAAGGCGTCTGACGTAAATAAAGCGGCAGGCCGCTCCTACTATCAACTATTTTATTTAATGCGTTCTATTTATTTTAACATTACGCCCTCCTGAATATCCGCGGCCGGTAGGTAGCATCGGAAACAGTGATGCGCAGCTATTAAACATGGCGACCGACGTAAACATAGCGGCCGAAGTGCTCGTCCTTTAGATACATTTTTAAAACATGTTCTACTTATTTTAACATTAAGCCCTCTTCAATATTAAAAAGGTAAGCTGTGCAGAATCTATTAAGGCTACTTTCGTTGGTCTAGGAAGTTTCCTTCAGAAAAGCCACTATAGAAACTAATGTAAAACAAGCAATCAAAATTGCAAACTTGTATAAATCATTATGACAATAAATTTTATGCAAGTCAAATTGAAATAATATTTCATCCTTGATTTAACCCTACAACTTTTGGCATTTAAAAAGTTTTTCTACGCCAAAACAAACATCATACATTTCAATACCGAACACACTGCCTGTTTTACATAGTGATGCTTAACAATAATTGTCACTAGCACTATCTCGCATGAAATATGTGGTAAATGAAGGATTCTTAAAGAAACTTCTTTGAGATTATGTAGCCACAAAAATACTAAAGTTATATAATTTGGGCGTACAAAGGTTGATCAATCTCTTACACATTTTGTATTTTCAAAATTACTGTGCAGATTTTTGATGCAGAGTACAGTCATGTCAGTGTTGCTTACCCTGTGATGTAATGAAATGGTGTTTTGCAGTTGCTTCAGGCTTATTTGTGTGTCGTGATTAGAATTATGAAAATAATTACGGTACAGTATTTGTGTTGATGCTAATAATTGGGAAATAAAGGACATTCTATTGTAGTATTTTATGAAAAAAATTGATTTTGTAAATGCGCTAAAAAATACAAGTATTAAGTTACTCTTGAATTTTAAATGTTATTCTTAATTTTTTTACAGCCTGCAAATTTTATTGTATTGGTTTTCAGTGAAATACTTGATACGGTGCAGTGTTTGGAATGAACCCTTAATTTTGTTGTGACCAATGTTTGCAAGTTGGACATGGACTCAACTTGTGTTTGGCAAGAGGGGCAATGTTTTTTGTTCTGATAGTGTGTTATGGTTTTGTTGGTAAGACTGCCAGAGGTTTCATGCTCCTTGGACTTGACTCCAGTGTAGAATAATGGTGCCGTAAAAATAAAATGTTAATATGCACAGGATCGTAATTATTTTAGTGATTGTGTTCTACATGGTTTTCACGGTTATTTGTATACGCGAGGAGACAGAAACTGGTAGTTTTTGGTCTGTACTCTACATTTATGGTGACCTCAACATGATGTAATTTGTTGTTAAAGGAAATGTGCACTTGGAAAGTTTTGTTAAGAAAAAAAGCTAGTTACAGGTACAAGAAGACAAACAAAGAAAGAGTTAAATTTTTGTTTAGTAAATTAGAGAGATTATTCCAAGAGCTGAGAGTTGGATGAACAAATACTTAAACTCGTGCTGCAGGGGAAAAATGATGATACACATTATGAGGCACAGTACCTGGCCATCAAAGAATATAAAAACAATAGGTTGTAGCCAAGTTAAAAATTAGAAAAAATTTTTTGTGAAAAGATGGTGAATATTTCTTTTGGGGAAAATGAAGTTACCTCTACATGTTGCATCTCCAACTTCTTGCAGAAAGAAATTAAAATTGCCCAAGAAAGAATTGAAGAGGTTCGGAGGAGAAGTAAAAGAATGGCCGAGTTTCTGGAGTCAGTTCAAGAGAATACACAAAAACAAGGACATAGAACCAGAAGATAAGTTTCAGTACTTTATTTAAGCAACAGTTGCTGGCACTAGAACTCGTAAAATTGTAGACAGTTTCCCACCATGTCGTTTGGGTCGCTCGTGGTGGTCACATTGAACATTTATAAAGATATGGTAAAAAAAATTCACAGTTCTATAGTTCATTTGATTGGTCAACCAAGGTTGTAGGTTGTTTGGTTTTGATATTATAGTTGGGGTATTCTTTTATACTCATCCTGTATACTGTTACCCAGTATATAAGCCTCGTTAGAACTCCAAGGTAAAATGTGAGCAATATATAGAATATAATTTAACACTGACTTCACCATTTATTGACTGATTTTCGACAGAAAAACCATTATTTGTAATGTAATTGGCAAATTATACATTTAATAACTACAAACATCAAATAAAACATTTATAAACTGCAATTGTTTCGTTATTCATGCTCAATTATTTTAGTTTCTGTTATCATATGGGTTGAACCTAATCTATTGAAACATACTCGATAATAAGAGTTTATATGAGGTTTTCAGAAAAATGTGAAGTCTTACACCAGTGTGTAGTGTGTATCAAAACTGTAGGGTAAGGAGATTATGCATACAGAGGTTGGCAGATCTGGACGAGGACAAACAGTCTGGGACTCGGTCATGGCGGACGAGACGTGTTTTGTAATAAACACTACATGTTGTCAGATGTTTAGTTGGAATGCTCGTAAAGGCATTATAATTACGGTAATGTCTGCAGACATCGCGGTCGCAGTAACAGAGAATTTTCCGTGTCTAAAGCATTGCCGGTAATGTTCAGTTAGTGGTCGGAACTGTAGTGACGGTCAGCTGGAAACAGTGCAGCGCACATAAAAATGGTGAGCGCAAAGCAATTTCAAATTGTGCCTCCCGAAAATTTAGATTTTTGTTCGCCATCGGAATTAAACAAATGGATACAATTCAAAAGGTTTCGGATTGCATCAGGACTGTGCGAAAAATCAGAGGAAACTCAAGTAAATATGCTGCTATACTGCATGGGACCCGAGGCGGACGAGATATTAAGACTTGTTTGCTTCGAAAGAAGATCAAGTAAAAAAATATGCAATGATGAAATGTTGATTTGAGTCGTTCTTTTCGGTGAGCAAAAACCTTATTTATGAAAGAGCCAAGTTTTTCAAGAGAGATTGCGACCTTGATGTTGGATTAAGATTATAATTAGGTGTAGATGTTTAATTATTACGTCTGTTCGACCTTTAAATTCTTACATGATCTGAGTTCAAACCGGCGTGAGTCAGGTTGGTTTCTATCCTTAAATTTTTATTTTATGTTAGTACGAAAGGACTATGTAAATCAGATATTTTGATTGATCTTGATTAATTTTATTAATTTGGCAGATTTAAGTGCATTAAATTAAGAATTTAATTTATACTATTAATATAGTAATTAATATTGATAACTATTGATTTTTTTTTTTATAATTTCTTTTTAAATTTTTATTATTTTTGTTTTAGTAGGTGTTAGTTTTTTTATTTTATTTGAACGTAAAATTTTAGATTATATTCAATTGCGTAAAGGCCCAAATAAGGTTAGATTTTTAGGTGTTTTACAGCCATTTTCTGATGCTATTAAATTATTTACTAAGGAAAATGTATTACCTAGTTTTTCTAATTTTATTCCTTACTATTTTTCTCATGTATTTAATTAATTTCTTTCTTTAGTTATTTGACTTGTAATTCCATATTTTAGTAATATTTTTATTTATAGTTTGGGTATTATATTTTTTCTTTGTTGTGCAAGATTGAATGTTTATAATATTATAATTGCTGGTTGATCTTCTAATTCTAATTATGCATTATTGGGTGGTCTTCGCTCTGTTGCTCAAACTATTTCTTATCAGGTAAGCTTGTTTTTAATTTTATTACCTTTTATTGTTGTTACTGGTAGTTATTGTTTAATTGATTTTTATTTTTTTCAATATTCTTGTTGATATATTTTTTCTCTTTTTCCTATCATCCCCCAAATCAATAACCGTAGCACCTCTAATAATTATTAGAGGTGCTACGAATGGATAGCGGCTTGACAACAGAGCAGGTGGTAAAAAATATTTGACAAGCAGAAACTGTAAAACAGCAGTAACAGGCAGTGCGGCAGCCACCAGAAATATCAATTGATGCAGTTTGCAATAGTGTGACAGATGCTCGCCGGCCTCCAAGACGAGAAAATTAAGTTGAATTTCGCTGTCCACAGATAGCACGAAATAAAAGTTAGACCCATCAGCTGAATGCCGAATCAGCAACATGCAAATGCGGCACGGCACCGTTACATCCTTGGTTTAAGTGTCAGGCAGATAAGGTTAAGTGTAGGAAGTGCATGAAAAAGTCCATTATGACAGGTGTTGCAGGTATGCAGAAGTACAAGAATTAGGAACAAAGGAGGATGAACAGCAGTGGGAATATTATATGGGAGAAGTTTCAGCAATGAAAGTGTGTTCAGAACCATGTTTCGTTCGGTTGCACGTGGGGAAAGTTGAGGTTAAGTTAAAAGTTAATACGGAGACAAACGTCACAGTAATTGAACTACAGTTAAGTGACCATCTTGGAATGGTGCTTGAAAAAACTCACAAGAAACTGTTTGGTGCTGTCAATAGACACATCAAAGTGATAGGAGTGGCAAAAATGGTATTTTCTCTTAGTGATAAGCACAGTGAACAAGAAATTTATGTTGTGGACTCTCAACAAATTCCCCTTGTCAGGAGACCTGCATTCAGAGCTTTTAATATCATCAGTGTCCATGACAACGGAGCCCTGAAAGAGGTGAAAGAGAAAGGGGTGAGTACAGTTGCACTGGGAATACACAGCAAATTGTTGATCTTTTCCCAGAACTTTTTACAGGCTTAGAGAAACTCCATAAGGAATATGAGATAGTCTTAGCAGAAGGCTACAAGCCATATGCAGTTGCTGCCCCAAGAAGGGTTGCCTTACCTTTGAGAAACAAGGTGAAACAGGACCTGAATAACATGGTTGCAAAAGGGGTAATCACTCTCTTCGAGAGAACAACGGAGTGGTGTGTCCCAATGGTGGTGCTCAAGACAGATGGGTCTGCCAGAATTTGTGTCTATTACACAGAACTAAATAGGTATGTGCATCGAGAGCGCCTTCAGCTTCTAGCAGTAGAGGAATCAATGACACTGTTAGGATAAGCCAAGATTTTCACAAAGCTGGATGCTTCAAGGGGATTTTGGCAAGTACCTTTGGCCAACAACAGTGCATGCAATACAGTAGAACCTCGATTAACTGTCACCCTCGGGACCGGGACCATGACGGATAACCGAATAGACGGATAACAGAAATAANGGATGCTTCAAGGGGATTTTGGCAAGTACCTTTGGCCAACAACAGTGCATGCAATACAGTAGAACCTCGATTAACTGTCACCCTCGGGACCGGGACCATGACGGATAACCGAATAGACGGATAACAGAAATAATAATAGCGCCGCTACAACTTAGCACCTAGACAGTGTTTGGCGTGGCAACATCGCAATTCACTGCCTTGCATGTTATAACGGCGCCATTGTAAGTCCTAATTGTGATGATTGCTGCGCAGTACTTAATGTGAAATGATTTTAAAAGAGAAAAAACAAAACCACGCCAGTTCAAGTGAAAAATACTTTATTAAAATATTTTATTAAGAAAACAATGAAATATCAACTATACATGTACGTACTGTACTCTAAAAACTTACGTTACCGGTACAGTATTTAGTTTTTAAAATAATCCGTCATTTTCTTTTGTTTCTTTCCCCGTCGAGCTTTTTGGGCGGCCATGTTTCTGATTTTTCTGAGAAGAAGCACCTGGGTCCCGGTAGCCTCCTCTTGACGCTCGAACCAGTCAATGCACTGTGTTAACATCGATTCCGCTTCTGAATGGGTGATTCCTGGGTTGTTATCAAGCGCCGGTTCAGCTTCTTCCACGTCTTCATGATCACCACCGTCATCAAGTTGCAAAACATTGGAAACAATTTCATCATCACTCAAGATTTGAAAGCCTCCATCCTGATTGTCACTGTTTAACCAGTCTGTCACTTCTTGAGTTGATAAAGTTTCATCTATCAGTCCGTTGTTACAAAGCTGCACTATTTCGTCAACACTGACAGGCTCATGTTCTGCAGATTCCTCAGTAGAAGGTTCAGGCCATAATTTATTCCAAGCGTTCTTCAGGTTTGTTGCCGTGAGATCTGACCACGCGTTGGCAACATTAAAAATTGCATCCTTGATGTTGTATGTTCTCCAAAACTCCTTAACCGTTGTAGCGTCGTCAGAAGACAGCAAACTTTCAATAAAAGCCTTCCTGTAGCGTCGCTTCATGTTCTCAATCACACCCTGGTCCATGGGCTGAATGAGAGGTGTTGTGTTTGCAGGAAGAAAGAAACACTTTATTTTACCGTCATCACTTTGAAGTTCATTGTAAGGGTGGGAAGGGGCGTTGTCCATGAGCAACAATGCTTCCTGTGGTAATTTCTTCTCTGCAAGATGAGCTCTTACTTGGGGAACAAACACTTTGTGAAACCAGTCGAAAAAAATCGTTTGGTCCATCCAAGCGTTTTTTTGAGCATAGTAATTTACTGGTAAAGCGTTCAAATTCAAATTTTTAAATGCACGGGGTTTTTTAGATTTTCCTATCACTGCTAAGGGTAATCTATGATTGCCTGTGGCATTTGCACACACCATTGCAGTGATTCGATCTTTTTGGATCTTAAAACCTGGAGCAGATTTTTCTGAGAATGAAGCCAGTGTCTTTTGTGGCAGAGCTTTCCAGTTAAGTCCAGTTTCGTCACAATTATACACTTGTTCCCTACTGAGATTAAGATCGTACATTTTTGCAGTAAATTCTGCTCTAAAGCCCTCTACAACAGCACTGTCTGAGCTAAGTTTTTCGCCGGTAATGTCCAGTTGTCGAATGCCGTGACGAAACTTAAACTTTTCAAGCCATCCCATGCTGGCTTTGAAGGTTGGGTCGCCATCTAGTTTTTTGTTCATGTCCATCGCCTTCGTCACTATAATGGGTCCAGAAAGGGGTATCCCTTGGCTTCGGGCTTGAACGAACCACTGATAAACAGCACTATCGAGTTGTTCAAATTTTGCTGGTCTCATTGTTTTTCTAGTCTTGACATCTCCATCTGTGTTTTGCATTTTTGATACGTGTTCCTCAATTTTATCTGCATCACGTTTTAAATCATTTACGGTTGTTCTTGCAACACCATAAATCTGAGCCAGACTTGTAGCTGTTTCACCTTTCTTCAATCGTTTAATAATTTCTAGTTTTTTGTCGAGTCCCAAAACCACACGTTTCCGTTTCTCAGCCATAACAGAAGAGCAACCCACACTACGTATAAACAGCACTGTCAACAATAAACGGTAAAGCACGAACACTAGTAGGCACTGCACTCGAAATCGGCAAAAACTTCGGTTCACTGTAGTAAGCCACGCACCGTACTGAACTGAAACAGTAGCAGTGGAATGCAGAAGACAGTGTAAGGGGGGGTGGGCGCGCAAACCCAAGGTCACTGCCCTTGCCGCCAATGACTCACGCACAGTGCAGGTGTGCAGTACAGTCGTCACTACTCATCATAGAGCCTCGACAGACGATCCGGCTCGGCGCTGACGCGGAAACATACAATTTTTTGCGCTAGCGGGGTGGCGGTTAATAGAGACTGACGGTTAATAGGGTGACGGTTAATCGAGGTTCTACTGTACTGACAACATTTTTAACACCATTTGGTAGATATGTTTTCAATCGCTNAGGGTGACGGTTAATCGAGGTTCTACTGTACTGACAACATTTTTAACACCATTTGGTAGATATGTTTTCAATCGCTTGCCATTTGGTATAAATTCAGGACCAGAGCACTAACAATGCAAAATGCAAGAAATATTACAGGAACTAGAGGGTGTTGTTAACCAGGCTGATAACATCCTCATATATGGAACTACCTCAGAAGAACATGACNTCATATATGGAACTACCTCAGAAGAACATGACTCGCAGGTGCAGTTAGTGCTCAAAAAATTAAGAGATAAAGGTGTGACACTGAATGCAGCTGAACGTCAGTTCAAGGTACAATCAGTGAAATTTCTGGGCCACATTGTGAGCAAATGAACAGTTCAGCCCGATCCAAACAAGACAAAAGCCATCAGAGAAATGCCAGATCCCACGAATGTCACAGAGTTGCGGCGGCAAGTGTTGGGTATGAAAAATTATTTACAGAAGTTCATCTCACAATTGTCGGAGAAGATCCAACAGTTACGAGAGCTGCTCCAAAATGAAAAAGAGTGCGTATGGGATGATGCTCAAAAGAAAGCCATGAACACAATCAAGCAGGAACTGACATAGTACCCAACCCTTGCCTTTTATAGACGTGATGCCCCAATCCGAATTTCAGCTGATGCTTTGTCATACAGCCTAGGGGTGGTATTGGAACAGCAACAGGGACACCACTGGAAGCCAATCATGTATGCATCAAGCAGCTAGAGTGAAACAGAAACCAGGTATGCCCAAATTGAGAAAGAAACTTTGGCAGCCACATGGGCATGTGAGAAGTTCCAGGAGTACATATTGGGTACATGTGTGCAAATTCTCATGGACCACAAACCACTGGTGACACTACTAGGATCTAAGCCACTTGCAGACATGACTGCTAGACTGCAGCGGTTACGAATGTGATTGATGTGCTTCACATATACAGTTCAGCATGTACCAGGAAAAGAATTCCACATACCAGATGCTCTCTTTATGGCCCCAATCGAGAAAACTGGGAATGGAGGAAAAGAGATCCTGGAGGAAGACTTGTACATCCACAATGTCATATCAGAAACACCATTTTCGGACAAATGCTGAGCAGCCATCAACGAGGCTGGAATGCCAGAAACTGAAGGAAAGTATTCTTCATGGATCCTAGCACAAGGACTCTGTATACTGGTCAATGAGAGGGCAACTAGCATGTAACTATGGGCTCATCATGAAAGGGACAGATTTTTATTCCTGTACTGCTACATCCTGAAATGTTGCAGAGAATACATGAAGGGCACATGGAAATAGTCAAGTGTCGTCGTCGGGCACACGAGTCAGTGTGGTGACCTAATATGTCTACTGAAGTGAAGCGGATGGTGGAAAACTGTCAAAAATGTGTTAAACATAGGATACAAAGAGCAGGAACTCTGAAAACATCAGAGTTACCTGACAAACCATGGGAAGTAAAGAAGCAGTATCTAGTGATCTAAGATTATTTTTCTAGGTTTCTGGAGGTGGTGAGTTTGGATAAAACAACATCCAAAGCGATAATAGTCAGGATGCAGAATATTTTTGCCAGACATGGAATTCCAGAGGTAGTCAGAACAGAGGGTGGGACCCAGTTTACATCATTGGAATTCCAGCAGTTTGCCAAGGAATACAGCTTCAGTCATAGGACATCTAGCCCACGCTTTCCTCAGTCAAATGGTGAAACAGAGAAGGAGGTAGACATTGCTAAGCACATTCTGTCAGAATCAGAAGACCCCAATCTTGACCTTCTCTCCTACAGATGCATGCCTCTCGAGTCAGGTTTGTCACCAGCTGAGTTACTGTTCGGGCGGAAGCTGAGAAATACGTTACCCTTGCTACCATCACAACTTAGGACAACATGGGACAAATAAGCTGCCGTACAAGATTTTAAGTGTAAGGACCTAGCACTTAAAGGGAGGAACAGAAAAATACATGATGGGAAAAGCAAAGTCAAGGATCTACCTATCCTAAAGGCAGGAGACAAAGTGTGTATCACCAAAATGGTATGTTATGGACGGGTTTAGTTTACTGCAGGAGCACCAAGATCATACATTGTAGCCACTGACAAGGGTATGATACGCAGGAACAGAAGGTACCTCATAAAAAGTACCAGAAGGAAGGAAGAAATAGGAAATAGGTGATGCCACAAACACAGTAAACAGAAGTGGAACCTTCAGTACAGCAGGGTCAAGTAAGCAACAGGAAACAAGAACAGAAGCAGGAAATTCAAAGGAAGACATTCATCCACCAGGTGAGCGAGTGAGAATGTCAAGCCTTACTGAAGAAACACCATTTTTGGGGTTTCCGGTAAAAGAGAGTGATATAAATCAAGGGTCTTCAAATTTCAGTCGTGGCACTAGGAAGAGAGGCAGGAATGAACAAGTTATCAGAACCCAAAATGGGAGAATTGTGAAGAAACCTCAACAAATAGACTTGTAGGAAGCAATAGTGTTTGTGTTAGGCTAGACTTGGGTGTATACATACAGTTAAGTTAATGCAGAGTACTGTTTATGTCAATGGGGGAGATATGTTTGAGATGATGCAGTGTGCTGTGATAAAAGTTAGAGAAAGAGGGATGTAGTGTAGGGAGATTATGCATACAGCAATTGGCAGACCTGGGCGAGGACAGACAGTCTGGGGCTCAGTCTTGGCAGACGAGACATGTTTTGTAATAAACACTATAGAAACTCTACGGATGTAGCCTTCACTCTCACGTCGCCACAGCCTTTAGTCTATGCAACCATAACTAGAAATGGTTGCAACACTGAACATGATCTAATTTTTACTCCTATAGTGAACATGAGAGTTAAAATATAAACTAATTGTATAGACTTTCAATTTTTATCGAAATGCATAAATTTTTTATTTTAATAATAACACATTAACAAATTTAAAATTACCAAAATTAGAAATTCCTATGGTAATTTTTACATAAGCAATGTATTCTGTATACAAAATTAAAATTTTATGTATGTATCTGATAAGAATTTAGTTCAAATTTGACTGAATTTGGGCCACAAGCAATCCATTAAAAAGTAAAAATGAAAAAAATACAAAAACAAGATGGAAATTCTGTTGATTATGCGCTGCAAAATGACACAAATTTCAAGGACTACCTCCTGGCCCACTGCCCACTGTATTCCTCATGAGCCACGTAGGGAACTTCATAATGAGAAAAGTTATATGTATATATTACAGTATTGCAGGAAATTTACAAACCTCATGAAAATCCCCCCTCCCCACCAAAAAAACTTAAAAAAATAATCTAGAATTAAAGGAAATCATGAAAACCAAAATATAGTCCATAACAACAAATATTTTCAGAAGACATTTTAAAACTCAATGGAATTAATGAAAAATCAATGAAAATCTAAAGACAGAAATTAACTTTCAACAGTTACAAAAAATCTTAAGTCATCAATAATATCTTATCAGATACAAACACTCTTCACAGTTCAGAAGAAAATCTTTGAAAATTTGAAAATATTTTTTTTTTGGTAATTAGACAAAAATCTTAAGGAATCACAAAAAAAATCTTTGGTAATCAACATTAAAATTCTTTGGGAATCTCCATATAGTTTTTTGAGAATTGCCAAAAAAATCTTTGAGAATCCCCAAAAATGTTTGGGAATCTTCAAAAAAAAAAATAACTAGGAAAACTTTGAAAATCACTGAAAAATCCCTAAAAATTGTGGGAAATTGCAACAAAATCGCTACAAATCTTTCAGACTTACACAAATAATTTGAAATCATTATAATTTAAAAATGTCACCACGAAAAAAATTTGTGTACTCATTTTAACCAAATTGTTGCCCCATCTATGCTGTCTCACTCGTGACAAAGTTTAATATTTTGTGAAATATTATAATTTTGCTGCTCTTTTTTGTAGCAATGTTTGTGGCAATTTCTCACTTTAGAGAATTTTAAATATAAATTTCATCTTCCTCCAAAATTCAGACTTTATGTGAAGAAGGTATGTCTTTTGTTTGTCCTGCCCATGACACAAACTTGAATATTTCATAACTCCATGTGTAAGGAATGAAACTCAAATTACACCAAGGGCACATTTTAATACTATGTTTGGTTTTATCTTATACTACTGAGACTTACAAAGTTTTTAATTCTTTAAACTAGAAAATTGTAGTGCAAGTGTCCCACCTGTGAGTATGAAATAACCCTCAACTACATGTCTGCAACATGCATTTCATTACCTGTTTTGTATTCCAAGGTTACATTATACTTGTACAGCTTTAATTGCATTAATTTAAGTTTACTGGACCCAACTGTGTTAAGTTCCTTTTGCATTAATATGACTAATGGCTTGTGATCAATACATAATTTCCTTGACTGGAAAACCATAAACAACTTAATGGAATTTTTTTAGGGACCACTCTACTGCCAACATTTCTTTCTCTACTTGAACATGGTTGATTTCACTACCAACGAGGCTAAGGGATGCACATGCAACTGGCTTGTTATTTTGCATTAAACAGCAGTCTTGCCCTAGTTTAGATAGATACAATTTTTCAGGGTTGTAATTGTGGCACTTTAATTTTTCAGTGCCTACAAGGCTTTGTTTGGTATGTGACATACCAATTCCATTCCACTTAGGGGGGCTGTCACCTTCACAAAATCTGGTATGTACTACCTCACATAACTAAACATCCCCACAATACTGAGACATTCTTGTCTTTCTTTAGGCTGGTTAACATCTAGTAATGCTGTTACCCTTTTAGAATGTGCTTCTCTACCTACTTCTCAGAACACTTGACCCATGCACCTGACACATTTTTGCTTATATTGCAGCTTTTGGCCACTGAATTTTATATTATTTTGATGTGCCTGTTTGATTACTGCCTGAACAACATCGTCATGTTCTTTTTCCATTTCCCCAAATGCTACAATAGTGTCAAAATACAGCATTTCATGGTCTAACTGGGTAATGATAGAGGTGCCAGATGATGCCACCACAGCTGCAAAGAATAAAATCTCCAATGTCGCCGGAGAAGATGCTATAGACCTTGCCTCAACTGTAGCCAAATTATACTAATTACACTAACTTTAGTTAATTAGAAGATGCATACTCTAATCTAAAATGGTTTCAACAGGCCGACAACAATGGCTTGATTTCAGAGACCGGAAAATAAACCTGACAATAATGAAGAAGAGATTCTAGCAGACGATGATGATGAAATACCTTCTAACGTTACTGATCCGGTCAAATCTTGTATCTACTGCATCTGATGATAAAGAAAGTGAAACTGCCTCAATGGGAGCAATTATAGTTAATCAAGGTGGGCCAGGCCGCCTATGGGCAAAAAACCGAAAGCCGAAAAGGTAGCAAACGTTTAAAAACGTATGGATGAGGCTTACCATTTTTTGAAACAAGTTGCTACTAAACCAAAAGTAGAAAAAGACGAAAGCTATTTGTTTTGTGGACTACTGTGTTTGAAATTAAGAGCACTAGATGAGAACACTTTCAAACAAGCAATGCACAAAATTAACAACTTTATGTTTAATTTGTACAGTACACAACAACCCAACATGCATGTTATCATTATAATCAACAACCTGGATATTTTCAACAAGGGCTTGCTATAAATCAATATCATTCACCTGTCTATGGATCTGGAAACAGTTTTCTACATGCGTCTCGCCTACACCAACACCTTCCACTACAAGTACACCTCAAGAAGGTCAGCATGACAACCAAGTTTAATTGCACCCTCGAAATCAAAGTGTTGCTGATCTTTTTGAAAATTGCCAGACTAACTAAGGTTAATCATAATGTTTGTTATTTGAAATTACATTGTTGTTTGAAATTAAGTTGATGTAGGTTATCTAAAGACTACATGAACTTAATTATTACATTGCAAATAATATTTAACCATTGATTACGTTTTCCTTATTTTTTATAATGAATGCAATACAGTGTTTTAAAAATTATGCTAATCACTTATACTGATACTTTTTAAATAACAGTACACTTTTAAATTTTACTAAAGAAGAGTTTTTTGTTTATACTAACGACCTCCTGCCTTAAATTCTTCTATTATAGCCTTACATACTTCATCTACGCATCTGGATACGGTGTAATATTGGCGTTGGTTGTTAACTTTCACACTAGAATTATTATATAATGCTGCACAGTTGGGCGCCATATTGCAAAGTTCCATCTTTACTGTTACAAGCGTATATTTAATAATATAGCAGCCTCAAAGGTTAGGCGCCATCTTGTAACGTTTCGCCGCTTACACTGTCGACTGTTTACTTGCCACGGCTTGCTCAGGGTAGAAACACGAGACCCATAGAATTGAACCTTATTAATTAAGAATGAAGAAGTTCCAAATTAGTTTGTTATGTACTTTGTTTATTTAACTATTTATTTAACACTCAGCACCACAGTTCACAGAAGAAGTCCAAATTGCAGAGTACGAACCTTACAGATAAATATAAAAGTACAAAAAACAGCGCCACAGTGGTTTCCGTGTATTAACGTCTCATGAATATTAGCCCGAATAAAGAATATCTGCTGCTACCTCCCACACCGGCTGAGAAATGAAGTAATACAGTCTAGTGGCCGATGTGGGGGTTCTAATCCTGCCCGAACGCGGCCTAGGCTAGCATTGCATGATACTTCTCGACTGCGCTGACCTGCCCTCACGGGCGACGTGAAGTAACTCACTCTGTAAGGGCGACAGCTAGACGCCTATATCCTACTGCCTATCCCCCCTCTCCTGTGATAACGGCCTGGCCACGGCATCTGCCAGCAGCGTCATCACGAACTGCACGTGTCCCGCGCTCAACATAACGTTATCGTTACTGACTGCTCCGCACAAACTACTCCTGCGAAAAGCGCCCGGCATCCGGCATCTGCCAGCAGCGTCATCTAAAACTGCACGAGCCCCGCGCTCAACAAGTTATCGACTGCCGCGCCGACAACATTAACAAACTTCGCCGTCCACAAAAACTTGTTGACATATTAAAACTGCGCCGAAGGAACTAAAACTTGTCGACGTTGCTGTTAACAGAAACGAACTAATCTACTTTATGCTGACGCTTTCAAAACTCCCAAGTTCTAAACGAAAACTGTAACCAGGACTCTTGATAAAAACGTAACCCGCAGACGTCCGCCCCTTAACCTACAAATGCACACGTCCGCCTGATAAACTAAGACGGGAAACTGGCCACCACGGCTTTAAACTTGAAACACGATAAAAATATTACGAAGCTGTCCCAAAGCTTCACAAACACGAAAGAATTTTTACACTCGAGTCCCGAAAAATTATGAATATTGCGTCATTACAACGGTTTGCTTTGAGAACTGAAATAAGTAGGATAAACTAGCATTGCTGTCCCCAGTTGCAAAAAATCTTAGTGTAACAGCTAGTCTCACTTGGATGGGAATACTTTCTCTCATGTTTGTATCTCTTCTAGCAATCAATGGAACAAATTCTACTCAATAAATATTAAAAATCACTAAGTTAGCCGACATTCTGCAGAAATTTGCAAATCTGCCAGATGGTTCTTTCCTCAAGTCATTCAGCATATCACTTGCATTGATTCTGCAAACAAAGTTATTGTATTAGTTTGACTGCTTTTTGTTTAGACCAGTGGTTCCCAACCTTCATGTGACCAGGCACAACTATGATTTTTTGATTCTTAGTGGGGACCACAAGGATCAAGAATAATAAACTGTATTTACCTTGAAATAAACTTTAATCAAAACTTTTAACATATTCGTTTAACTTAATAGTAACATGCACTGAAAGTACTATTATAATTTAAAAAAACATTTCTTATAGAAAATTTAATTTGGCAAATTATCAATGTGATTCTTGAACTTGCATCTCCTTTACAAGCTGTGTAATTCTCGGGCTAATATTATTGCTCAAAGCTACACGCATATCATCACTTTCATTCAAACGATTCCTGGACTTAATAATTCTTTTTTGATTGACTTGTCGTCATCTAAAAAGCGGACAAACACGAGCAACTGACAATAATCAGAAACATGTCAATTCATCGCACTGTAAAGCAAAATATGGCGATTTTTTTATTTTTGAAACAAGTTGCTCCTCGATGTCGTTTGACATTATTTCAATTCGAACTTTTACTGTGTTGTTCGATAATGGTATTTCTTGTATTTTCTTTTTGGCTTCCATCCCTAAAACTTCTTTGACAGCTTTGATCAAACAAGGTTTCACGAGTGTTTCTCCTATTGTGTGTGGTTTTTTTGATTACGCTATCAATTTCAATATCTGAAATGACGCAGCTAATGCTTTTTTCGATGACGCAAATCTTGTAACACTAGGCCCAAGTTTCATCTTCTTTAGATTCTCTAATTTTCTTTGAAGAATTCTGGTGATCGGTCACAGAAATTAGGATGGACCATTTCTAAGTGGCGTCTGATGGAAAGAAAGGCTTAGGAGTTCACTTTCCTCTCACTCTCTCCTCAATTTTTGAACGCTTCAACAGAATTTCACCAAACTTGGTACACACATATTACTTAGTAAGGACACGCGACTTTTATAGTTTTAGACCACTTCAGGCACTTACTTTCAAAATGGTAACCAATTAAAAATTTTGGGAGATAAGTCATATCTCAGGAACCATTCAACCAATTTGAACCACATTTTGTGCACTGGGAGTCCTTCCTACCAACCCTGCTTTAAGAAATTATTTAAAAATTAATTATACTCATGTTGAGGAAAGTAGGCTCATTAGTTATATCAGTAACTTCTTGTTTATGTTATAATCACATAGGCCTACTTAAAGTTTATAATTTTTGGTATTACTTACCTTCTACAACTTTTATTCAATGACACCATTCACCAATGTCTCTTACGTTAGACCATTTTCCTCTTCGAAAACTAACTACTTAACAGTACATAACACGCTGCGGTACATGCAATTTCACTGTCCGATTCATTATTGTTATTCATTTTTTAACATTTTGATTGACCAAGCAAACTACAACGCATGTCCCACTACACTGCTACACAAGTAGCATCAAGTCACCCGACGAACCACCAACCGCTCGAGACTTGCCAAGCAAGACGTCATGGGAACGATCATNTACACTGCTACACAAGTAGCATAAAGTCACCCGACGAACCACCAACCGCTCGAGACTTGCCAAGCAAGACGTCATGGGAACGATCATGACTCATAATTCTACCGACAACATATTCACAATGCACAAATCCCAAGCCACTCGAGATTTGTCAAGCAACGTGCCTTGGGAACGGGGCTTTAGTGTTCATCAACAGTGATACTGATATTATGACATCTGAAGTGCAATCTACTGACAACATGACTGGGTAGCACATGGAAAACAGGGGCATTATGTGAAGGCAACCATGAGGAGGAGGAGGAGGCAGCACCATCCATTTACAGAGAAGCAGATGAAGCCCTAAACATTGTAATAGGAAGAGCCTACTTAACAAGTGTCAGTGGCAGTGACTAAGTTTTTGTTCATTTGTACAAACTGCAACAGAAAACTGAAGTGTACAGCACAAAAGCAAAATTCTATCTTGGACTATTTAAAAAAAAAAAACAATAAATAATAAGTAAAGCAATTTTTTTCTACAGAATATTTTTTTATGCAAAATATTTGAGTTTTTTTTAAATAAATTTTTTAGACCTTCAGTAGAACTCCAATTATCCGAATCAATTGGGACCGAACCCCATTCGGATAACCAAAAATTCGGATAATTGGATTTTTCCCAAAAAAAAAAAAAAAGGGGGGGTCTATTTTACTGTATGTGTGGTGAAAATGGGAGAAAAAAACTATTTTTAAAGAAAAAGAGCTTTTAATTAATTAAATGAAAATGCAACACTTTTACATGTTAAGCGTACTTACAAGTGCTGTACATTAGTACAGTATGTAGTGTGTGCGTACCGTACTGTAAATGAAAGTCATTGCTTGCTGAACATCTCGGTCAAAGTACACTGTTTGACTGTCTTCATCCGTTTTTGGGCAGCCAAGTCACGCATTCGCTTGACAGTGAGAAGTTGCATGTGGTCACACTCGGGCTGACGCTCCATCCACTTCAACGCAGTTTCAAGGCCGGCAAATGCTTCACTAGCTGATGGTCCCGTGTCTGCTTCAACTTCGACATTAAGGTCATCTTCTTCCTCGACACTTTCTTCTCTCACACTTTCAATAAGTTCATCATCATTTAGAATTTGAAACCCAGGGTCTGACGAATCACACACCATCCACTCTCCTATATCTTCAGCACTAACTTCTGAACATCCAGGAATTTTCAAAAGAAAGTTTCTGAATTCCTCAAGTGACACGTCATCCTCATCTTCTCCTGTCTCTTCCCTTTCCTTTTCTTGAGCTTCTTTTTCTTCTTTTCCTTCTCTTCTTCAGTTGATATGCCTTCCAACTTGTTCCACGCACATCTTAATGTGACTTCCTTCACCAATCTCCAAGCTTCCGCCATCATGTAAGCACAATCTTTCAAATTTATTTTTTGTGGTTAGCCAACACACCTTCTTCGTCTTCGCCCTCTACCAACAGTTTCCTTAAAAGTTGCCTTCTGTAATGGCGTTTCATGGTTTCGATAACAGACTGATCCATTGGTTGCAATAAGCTTGTGACGTTTGGCGGTAAAAAGATTGTTTTAAACTGGCCATTCCCTCTTTCCAACAATTCTTCGGTGGGATGAGTTGGTGCATTATCAACAATTAAAAGCACTTTGCTGCCTTCTTTTCCAAGACATTTTTGGTGCTTTTTCACTTCAAGGATGAAAATTTTGTCGTACCTCTCGGTAAACAATGCTGCAGTCATCCAAGCCTTGGGTTGGTTTTTATAAAAATGGGGAAGCTTTTTCACATTTTTAAATGCTCTTGGGCTGTTTGACTTCCCTATCAACAGAAAGGGTATTTTATGGCACAGTTAAGCGCCGTAACACAGTTTTTACTAACTATGTCGTGGAGCACTACACTCACTTTTAGATGCTAAAGTGGTTTTAGGCAGAATTTTCCAAACAAGACCGGTTTTATCTGCGTTGTACAAAACCTCAGGATGGTAAGAGTCTGCTACAACTTAAAATTTTTCAATAAAATCTTCTGCAGTTTTGGAGTCTGCTGATATCTTCTCGCAACTTAAATCTAATTCACGGACACCGTGCCTGTACTTAAAATTTCTTAGCCAGCCGTTACTTGCTTTAAAGGATGAACAACCAAGCTTCTGAGCTAAGATCTTAGCTTTTTCACAAAGAATCTGACCCGAAATTGGGTTTCCCATAGAGCGTTGCTGCAAAAACCACTTGAAAACGGCATCTTCTAAATCTTTGTCTGTTGCTGCCTTCATTGATTTTCTTGAAGAACTTCCATCTTCGTTTTCAAGCACTGACACAAAGTTTAAAAGTGTAGGTTTGCCCCTTTTAATGTCTGAAATCTTTGCTGATTGCTCTATAACTTTTAGTTTTCTGCTAACGATAACACAACATGTTTTCTTTTAGAAGCCATGGTGAACGACGAAACGCACTCACAAACAAAACAACGCACCGACGCCATCACGAACAAAACACTGTCACACTGACTGACTAATCAAAACGTACAGTGACAGGTGGGCCGGGACGGCCACCTGGCGACAGCCAATAATAGAACTGCACTATGAGACGGTGACTCATCATCCCAATAATGTTCGGCGCCTACACTAGCTTCACGGAGGGAAGGAAAATAGCGCGCGTAGACAGAATCATTATTTTGCGAATTCGGATAGTCAGAGTTCGGATAATTGGAGTTCTACTGTATATGTATCTACAGCAACAGTGGCATTTGTACTGTAATGAAAAAATTATGATGTGGTGAATATTGTTCACATAAAATAATTTCAAACAAAAAATAAATCACTTGCAATTTGTTTATTTCCATTTACACTTCCCCCTATTGCCTTTATTTTCTCTTCTGTATATGCGTTAAGGTATGTTGTTGACTGCACCATTTTTAAGCCTACTTTCCAAAGGAAAAAAAAGGGGGAGGTGAGTGTTTGTATGTATGTGTGTGTCTGTGTGTTCATATCCCTCTTTTTCAATTTTTGAACACATGCACTGAATTTCATGAAACTTGGTACACATTAGTGATGCAACGAATATTCGCATTCGCATTCGCGAATATTCGCATGTTTTGAACATTCACATTCGCAAAAATTATGGCAATATTTTGCGAATGTATTTGGCAATGAAAAATGAAAATGTTTATTAGATAATAATGNAGCCTACTTTCCAAAGGAAAAAAAAGGGGGAGGTGAGTGTTTGTATGTATGTGTGTGTCTGTGTGTTCATATCCCTCTTTTTCAATTTTTGAACACATGCACTGAATTTCATGAAACTTGGTACACATTAGTGATGCAACGAATATTCGCATTCGCATTCGCGAATATTCGCATGTTTTGAACATTCGCATTCGCAAAAATTATGGCAATATTTTGCGAATGTATTTGGCAATGAAAAATGAAAATGTTTATTAGATAATAATGCAACTGCTATGATTAAGATATTTTTATTTATTAACATATTTTTTATGTATATGAGTGTATTTTAATGATATTTGGGAAACAGCCCTGTAGTTATTCACTAGATTACATAACAGAAAAACACTCTTGACATTCTTTTATTCTTATTTACCTAATCAAAATCAAATTAAGGCAGGTAANCCCACTTTCGCAGCGTCACGTCGTGACTCAGGCAATATGACAGGTGCAGTTGGTTCGAGCTCGGGGATTCCTCTGATCGTTAGGCCATTGGTTTACGGCGTGGGTAAGAATAGCGTCGCCACTACTGGTAGGTATGATCGGTACGCATCAAGGTAACCTCAAACTAAATCTTTATGAAAACATTATTAGCAGCTAACTTCATTCAGTAAGCCAGCAATCACGATTTGTTCACTTCGTTCAGAGTCGGGGCATATGGGCTACTCTTGGTTTTAACATGGCCGCCCAGTCAGCCAGTTCTAAACGCGCGGTAAAATTAGAGTTTGTAGGCGCACGCTTTTGGCGCCATATTTGAAAAACCAACATTCGCATTCACATTCGCGAATGTCGGAGGTGAATATTCGCATTCGCATTCGCGAATGTGGAAAAATGGACATTCGTTGCATCACTAGTACACATGTAGTACTTAGTAAGAACACCTGAGTTTCATAGTTTTAGACCATGTATGGAACATACTTTCAAAATGGTGGCTATTTCAAAATTTGGGGTGATATGTCATATCTCGGGAACCATTCTACCAATTTTAACCAAATTTTGTATACTAGCAGAGCACTGTGTAAGCATTAAATTTTGATATTGCTATTGTTGTTGGTCCGCTATTTTGGAAATAGCAACAAATAAAGAAATTAAGATTTTTCATTATATTATTAAAACTATTAAACCAATTCTTACACAATTTGGCAGATACTACGATAGATGAAGTAAACATAAGTGATTGTAGTAGATTAGGAACTTACTTTCAAAATGGCAGCAATACAATTTTTTAGGTTTATTTGGTGTATCTGTCATACCATTTAAACAATTTTGACCTAATTTTGTATACTGAAAGTATCTGTTAGAAGCATAATATATACCTACAAATAATCGCTTTTGTCGGCCATTTTAGAAGATAGCACCATGTGAATAAATACAGTCATTATGTTATATCTCTGTATAAAATTGACAGATTCCTACCAAATTTGGCAAACAAGTATTGCTGATGCAGATCATATTAAGTGATATGTATTAAGCATGCCAGACACTTATTTTTAAAATGGCGGCTATATAGCTATTTTTATCTTAGAATTCTATATCGTCGAAACTATGCAATCAATTCCAAATTAACTTTATATGCTCGCAGTAGGTATTACAAACTATCAACTGTATCTACACAGAGCATCTTTTGTCCTCCATTTTGTAAGATATTGGCATGTAAATCAATAAACTTTTTATGTCATATATCGGGAAACAATTGACAAACTCCTACCAAATTTGGCAAACAAATAGTGCTAGAGCAGGTGATGTAAACTGGTATGTTTTAAGTAGGCCAGGCACTTATTTTCAAGATGGCGGCTATGTTTTGTGTGCTATATCTAAGAAGTTGTAATTTATTTAACTGAACTTTGAAAATGATGGAGGTTTTATGCCATACCTCGAGGACCAATCAAATGATTACCACCAAATGTTACACTGAAACATTTCAACTAATTTGTACCAAATTTTGCACTTCATAAATGCTACAGAAGTCCTTGTAAACATCCATGATTTAAATGGGTCAGACAACGGTGTTCAAAATGGCAGCTTCATAAATCATTTAGGTAAGTTTGTAAGTTTGCCACACATATTAAAAAAATTAACCAAATTCACCTAAATTTTGTATGTAGACAGTTTGGACAATTTTGTACAATAGCATTAAATAAGAAAATAAAGTTTTTTATGGTATATCTCAGGGACTAAACAACTGATTTCCACCAAATTCTTCACAAAAGTAACACTAAGATAGGCAATCTAAACTTACAAGTTTTAAGTGGCTCAGTCACTTATTTTTAAAATGAAGACCCTCTAAATTTTTTAGGCTAGTAACCCTAGAATTTGAAACATTGGACCCATGTTGAGGAAAGTAGGCTTATTAGTTATATCAGTAACTTCTTGTTAAGATTATAATCAAACACCACATGATACCTCTTCAATATCTGTTTTCTTCTACATAACACGATGTACAGGAGTAAATCATGCTCGCTTATTGTCTACATCACCTTTCTCTCTACAACATGTGTTAATAGTTGTGGCTGCTGGTAAACAACAGTGTGTCCAACTTAACATCTTACGCAAACACTTAGGCCTATAATAAAATTCTGAAGGAAAAATATTAATTTCAATAACATTCACTCATTAACATAAGCAAGCTAATATGTAGCAATTCAGAATTTTCAAACACAGTTGTTTGTATTTCCTAGCAGCAGTGATGGTAAAACAGTACATAGCGTAAGTAAGCAGTAAAATGTACATACAAACTGCGCAGTACAATTCTGCATGTTCCAGCAATGAACCTGCTTTGTCTTCTTCACAACCATCAAATCCAAATCATGATAATGTTAGAACACTGTTCACATAATGAATTTTTTTTAAAATGTTAGTAAACTTTCTTTGACCAAGTTTTTATGCAACTATGATATTTTCCAGTTACACTATATACACTTTCCTTTTATATAAACACACTGATTTTTGGTTGACAAAATGTAAAAAAACATTTATGTTATTGTTGACAGTGGAACATCTGATTTTGATTTCAGCAGACTCTGAACGTGTCAATGTAATATGCAGAAGACAAAAATCAGCAATTGTTAAGAATCATGGCTTTTCTGAAAAATGGGAAAATAATATCAGAAAATGGTGTATATGGACATTACTAATCACACTTAATAAGAATTTCATGGGGCCATTACGTAATTTGTAGTATATACCATGAAATGTGACAGGTAGTGAAGAGGGCTATGAAGCTCTAGGAATTTTTGGGGGAAAACCTATAAATAGGGCCTATATTTCAATTGGGTCACTGAACCATGTTAAACGCAAGAACACTTTTGAAAACTAAACATAAATTCACAATACGTGAATCACAGGGTATTATGTGTGTATCGACATGCTAAGGACACATAGGAATAAACAATGGTGATCAGGCCATATCGGAATAAAATTTAATTCTGTTGAATGTTGCAACATTTACCTTGATATTCACGAGAGGATTGTACTATGTTCAATGGAAATAGTACAAATGACATACACGTTTCAAATTTTGCAGTGTATTACTAACAAAAATATACTACTATTAAAATATCAGAACCACTTTTCTTGTAAATGATCATTCAGGGAGCTGAGTACCCCTGAAAAATCCTCATTTAAATTGCATTGCACTGTATTGTAGTTTGCCTACGTGGTATGCAACACACACACTGTTTTGAATGTTCAACATGAATTATTTCACAAATGGTACACCTGAAAGTGTTCCTACAAGACGACTTTTTTTGTTAATTTATACGTGCTGATTAACAGGTTGTTTTTAAAATTTGCTTAGAACGTTGTGTTACTAAGTTTGATGCAAATATAAGTTGCCAACAGCCATTTCCCAAAGGAAGGAGACTAACATTACTGCTTTTTTAGGTCTCCTTTATAAAAAAACACCATTCACTGATTTGTAACTTAATCATAAGTGGTTTCTGATATTTTCAACTAAACACATTTAAAACTAAAATTTTGGGGGTGCACATACATTTTCATAAGGTATTGCTTGGCAAAGTTTGTTCCCATGTTTTAGAAAAACATGGTAAATACAATATATTATACAGAGGCATTACGAGACTTTGTTTATGTGTTGCCATGATATATTTGTGCAGCAATGCATCGACAGAGGAACAAATGTGCATCAATTTTGGCCATCTGTTTTTAATTTTACTGTAGCGTTTCACTTGATGGTTGTATGTTGGTGTGTGCAGGACTGACTATAGTGGAATATTGCTACGGGTGTTGTGTGTTTCATGTGAATTTGACCTTGTAAAGGTTTGTGATTTACAAAAGTAGAGTACTGCAGTAATTATATAGAATAGGGGCTGTTCCGAAAATTAGAAAAATAATACCTGCAAATGTTAACCACACTTAATACAAATTTTATTGTGGTTTCACGTAATATGCAGTATATACTATGAAATGTGATGGTGGGGAAGTCTATTAAGATTGGGTTGTTTATGCAGTAAAACACGTGAAATTTATGTCAAATATATTTTTTCGGGCCGCAGAATCGTGTTTTATGCGAGAACACCTATAGAAATGAAACTTAGTTTACAAAACGTTAGTCAGAAGGTATGTTTTAGCCGGCACGCTAGGGTTCTACAGGTACAATACACGGTGCTCAAGCAGTGTCGAATATAATTTAATTCTGTTGAATTTTTTAAGGCTTACCTTGTCTGTATTCACAAGAGGATTATATTACATAACATAATAGTGTAGGAAAAATTTACATATAGTATATCATACAAAAAGACATTCACAGGTGGTGTTCATAAACAGTTCATGTGTGTCGCAATTATACATTTCAATACATTTGTTGGCCAATTATGCACAGACACAGGAAACAAATTAGCATCAATTTTGGGTAATTATTGAGAATAGGGGCTTTTCTGAAGGAAACATAGTACACCCACAAAAGTAACATAAATGGGTTCTGCACAACTTACCTTTTTAATATTGAGGACGTCTTAATAGTAAAATAAGTAGAACGTACTAAATAAAATAGTTAAAATACGAGGAGTTCAACCGCTTTGTTTACTTCGGATGCCATGTTGAATAGTCATGTAATGCTGTCGGCGCAGATGTGAACTGCGTTCAGTTGCTGTTTAGATGGAATACAGTGCGGTTTGCGAGTTGTGACGTCCGAATCCGACCATGCGAAGGCTTGTGATTTAAGAATGGAGGGCGCAAGTACGAGTGCTTCTGTGCGTTACAATTATCTATGTGGCGGGTGCTACTTGGAATTTTAGTATATCATGATGTTTTGTAGACTGAGGTAAGATGGAAGTCATGCACGACTGTAGTTGAATTGGGCGAGGACAGTGGAATTGTACCCGCCGCGTACCTAGGTGAGTTAATTCATATACGTTCTGTATGTTTTACTGTTACTTTAAAACCCAATAATCCTAGATTAGAATAAAATCGTAGGTTAGATGAAAGCCCTAAAATCCTAGATTAGAATAAAAGGTAATTATTAAGTTTAATGACTTTTCTGTAAAAACAAAAAAAAAAAATCACAGAAAATGGTATATTTTCAATCTACTAATGATGCAGAAAACGAATATATGAGGGGCATTAACGTACTACTAATTTCGTAATATGTGCCCACCTAACCAACCAGAACCTAACCCCACCATGGGTGAATCACTATTTTACATTATTAAACTAACCTAGGTTTTTAGGGTTTTACACTAACCTAAGATTGTAAGGTTATATACACTAACCTAGGTTTTAGGGTTAAAACTAACCTAAGATTTTTGGGTTTTACACTAACATAGGATTGTAGGGTTTTACACTAAACTACGAATATAGGATTGTAGGGATTTAAAGGAACCGTAAAACACACCAAAAGAATATCAATTAACTCACCTAGAAGGCAGCTGGTACAATTCCTCTGTCAACGGCCAATTCAACCTTACATCACTCGACGAAACACCATGTTCCACAAAACGCTACATACGCGAATATAACGCACAGAAGCACTTGTTATTGCTTTCTACGTTTTAAAATCCGTCGGATTGGGACGGCACAACTAACCCCGGCAAAGATGCAATGGCAACTGACCTGCTTAAAAATTTATCGTTAAAATGCCAGTGATGACATCCGTGGCTACTAGGTAGCATGGGATCAGCAATGTGCGGCCATTAATAATGGCGATCGACGTAAACAAACTGGCCGAACTGCTCGTAAATTTCACAATTTTGTTAAATTTTTAAAAATATGTTTTACTTATTTTAACATGACACCCTCTTGAATATGAACAAGGTAAGCTGTGCAGAACCCATTAATGCAACTTTTGTTGGTCTAGGGCGTTTCGTTCAGAAAAGTCACTAAACTTAATAATTACTGAATAAAATCGTAGGTTAGATTAAAAACCCTACAATCCTAGGTTAGATTAATAATGTAAAATAGTGATTCACTCATTGTGGGGTTAGGTAAAGTTAGGCTAGGTGGCACATATTACGAAATTGGGTGGACAAATGACAAATTGAGGTGTTTTTGTATTTTCATTTTAATCTTCATAGTCCTTCCCACTATAGTATTTGTGGTTTGTATTGGTAATATATTAATGCCCCCTAGTAAATTTGTGTTCTGTGTAATTAGTAGAGAGGAAATATACCACTTTCTGTGTTTTTCTTTTATTTTCAGAAAAGGCCATATTCTCACTAATTACCAAGGTTTGTGATTTATGAGTTTTTTTCCCCGTATTTTATTGCAATTAATTCCATTTGACGTGTTAAATCAAATTATTGTGCAAAAATACGAGTGTTTCTGTGCCATTATATCCAAGTAAGTGTTAAAATATAATAATTGTGAAGAAATGTGTTTGTGTGGAGTTTCGACAAATTGAATATACGTTAACATGTTGGCAATTAATCACCTAGGAGCTATGATTGCCGCTTCCATGGGTGAGTAACATAATAAATTTGGAGTTTTAGCATGGAAAGAGTATATAGTGTAGTGAATTGTAATGTGTAGGTAGTATTGCGTGTGAGTGTGATAATTGAAGTGCTTACGTACTTTTGCCACCAGTCATGTAAAATGCACCAGACCTAACCAAATTAAACCTTAATTCATGATAGGAGAATCACAGGGTTGGATGACCCGATGTGAGCTTACTTATTATGCTTTTCATAACACACTATCTCCTATCGGCACACATCTCGTCCTATATTCATGTATCGTGAAGTTAGGTTGAGTTAGGTTAGATCTTCTTGCTTTTAACATGGTTAAGGAACCTAAATGACATGTCATTTACATAACTTTTACATGTTTAACCCCACAATTTTCCTGACCTTCATAGCCCTCCCCACTATTGTATTTGGTAATTTGTAATGCGAATATAATAATGTCCCTAGTAAATTTGTGTTCTGTGTGATAAGTAATGTTGATTTATACCAATATCAAGTAAAATTTTTATTTTTGGATAAGGCCCCTATCTTATATAATTACCTCGGCCTATATACATATTCAATTGATGCAATTAGTTAACCAACAGTAATTGTCAAAGCCAAGGTTGACTACGAATTCATCACGAATAAGAATGGTGCCAAGGGTAAAGCTGTTTTTACAATAGAAAAGTAAGTGTGAAATTATGCACCAAGATGTGTACAGAAGAACTGAAAATGTGTTAATCTTATCTTATATATTGTCTTCCGATAGAACTTAGCAAGTCATGTGCACATTGGGACTTTTTATTTTAGCATTAAAAGAAAGGCATATTTTATATATCTTAGTAGAATGTGTGGTGCACGACCAATCTGAACAGAGCAGTAGGTGTTGATGGGGGAAACTTATTTACAGTAATATAAGCATAAGAATATTATTAAGGCATCTGTATGCACATGTTTGGGATTACATTTCTTCACAAAAGATTCTCTGCTCGAAAATGTCTGCTTGGAAGTATGATCTGCTGAAATATGGTTGTGTTATACGAGGCTTATAAGTTTTCATTGGATGAAGAGAAATGTCAATCGTAAATCCAGAAGACGTTCCGTGTGTAATTGTAAACCAGCTTAAGTGAAGTACATAAGGGTGCAATTACACTACCGGAATTCGAACACGGCCTTAAACATACGCCTACCTGTTCCGCACTTCCTGCAATTCTGAGAGTTCGTCTTCCGAAACCTCTTTTTCGCAGTCCACATTCAAACCGTATTTATCTAAAACGTCCGTACTGTCTATAAAAACGTGCATGTCGAGTAAAGGATTCCCGAATGCAGCAACGATCGGGGAACTATAACCTGGCATAATATCCATCGCCTCAACACAAAAAAAATTACATAGCCAAAATACGTTGTACGGCACAATTCCAGCACGAATACGACACTACAAACACAAACATCAAACTGCTATACTAGTACTTTATTTTCTCTACGATAGCATGTTGCGATGACTTTCATAGTTCATTTTCGAATTGCCTTGTTTCACAAACAAAATCTACGCAGGGCAGCCACACGAGTACATTGAAATTTACCTATGAGGAACAACCAATAAGTCTGGACCGTCAAAGAAATAATACGTAGTAGAGTGCGTGCCAAAAATGCGCCTATTTAAGGATAAAAGCAGAACATGCCGTCTTACAAAGCGGTTAACGCGTACTAATAATATTACATTTCACCAAAAAACCCACACTTAAAATTTACCTACAACCATTTATACATGATGAAAGCAAATACAAAATGATTACTTATCACCAACAAGGTACTCGCATAAAATTATGAATAAAAAGTACATGTGCAATTACTGTCTACATATCCCGTCTTAATTGCTAAACATGTTTTTAAAGCCATTTCTAAAAATGGGTGGTGGGGGAAACAATTTTAATTTATTAAATATTATATTTAATCAATGAACGTTGTTATTATAAAGTTTTTCTTCCATAAATTGCAAAATCTCCAACATAACGACATATACCAGAACAGCTCGTCCACTGATACAATACATTGAAACGAGAGCATTTATCGTGTACATACTGTGTATGTTGGTCATGCTATTTGTCAAAATTTACCCCACTATGAAATGGACAATCATCAAACTATATTTCAATACGGACACCATTAGTGTGACTTCACAGAAGGATGCTAGTTCCAAACATGCTTGTGTTTACCCTAGTGTTTAGATGGTAATGTATTTTGCGGTAGGCTATGATCAGTAAAGTAAAATACAAACATGTAAATTTTATCGTTTCCAAAGGTTGTTAAAATAAAGAAAAAAATATATAAAGCCAACCTTGGTTAGTGTGCTGCGTTTTAAGTTTTTATTTAGGTTTAAAGTAGGGAGGCTCAATAACCTTACCCGATGGCAGTGTGCGGAGTCGTATATTTTACATGTAGAATTCGTTGGTCAGAAATAAGAACTTTAAGCAGTACTTGATGGCATTAATTTTCACCTTTGCAAATACGCAATGTTTGGAAACATGTTTCTACAGGAAGTAGTTGAATCAATGTTTGTTTACAATATTATCACCACATGTGCATCCACAGAGCTGTGCATTATTAATTATATCCACAGTTGACATGAAAAATGTATTTCCAGGGCTACTGCAGGAACACTTGTTGAATAGTTTTAAAATTAATTGATTACTGCGAGCTGTGATACAAAAAAGAAACTCGTATCTTTTAAATGGAATTACAAAAGAATGAGTTGATGAATTCAGTATTTGTAATTGTAATTTCCGTGCTCATCACAGTCGCGCAAATTTCGGTAAATATACACTTGCACATTCCATTACATCATAGGTAATTTTCAATAAGTTAAAGAATGGCTCATAAACTACATACATTATTTTGGTTGGCACTATTTGTTTACCCTGTCCTAAATAATCACGATTACTATTTCCATAAACACATTTCCCTTGGGCCAAAATTGCTTATATTTTTTAATGTTTGTAGACCTATAGGAATATTATATGTTAAATGAAAAAAAGTGTTGGATATGTGTCGTTGCAGCAAGACTCATGTCGAAGGAAAACAATATTACACATACTAACATACAGACACAGAAAATCAACCAAAAAATCATTGCCAACAGGTAGTCCTACATAAAGAGCACAGAGAACTCTGTAGAAGGAATTCGATCAGTATATGACAAATTAAAGTAACAAAAAAACAAAAAGAGAAAAACACAATGTTCTCCTTGCAACTAAAATATTCCTTCTGCAGAATGTTGTGTTCATAAACCTGTTATTGGCAACTATTCCAGTTTGATTTTGCATGTTGCATGTTTGAACGTGCAATTCTTGTTTTCTGCACATAAATTCTGCTGCAACAGTGTAATACAATTTTTATTTAATAACTAGCTACAATTGCTAAAATCCATTAAAAATCACAATTTATTATTTGTTTCACATGTAACCACTGTAAATGTTTGATGTGAGATCGGGGTCGGAGAGTGGTGAAGATGTCGCCTATGCACTGTTACTTGTGCAAAGTTCTGGCAGGAAACACTCACCATCAACAAGACGATTCGTCTTATTGATTTCTTACCGGCTGCTCTGCTGATGTGGGTAGTGGCCGAGTCACCCAGGCAGCTAGGCTGTTCTCCCGATCCTCTGCATCTCAATTTTTGATGTATTAATTGTAGTACGAAAGGCTGGTAGCTGTGGGCAGTCGCGGTGTACCCAATATAGCTACGGGTGCCCATTGTGGGGTGTACGGTTATACTGGTAGGAAGTTATTTAAAGGCCACTGCAACACGCCAATTAAACACTGATAAAAGTACATATTACACCGAAAACAATTAAAACCCTGAGAGTGGCTGGTTGATGAGTCCAGCTCCCGAAATGCCATTGCGAAGCAAAGCCTCAAAGAAAATTCAAAAGTGTAGGATGACATGTTCTTTATTTGGTTTCAATGTTACCTGAGCGGTTGGGGATATTAACGTGGACGTCGTCCAGCGACTATGTTAAGAAAAGTCAGAAAATTACACAATATTCCTTGGGTACCAGCTCACTGGGTGAGAACGAAGTCACAGTTCTCAGGATCGTGGGCCGAACGACCACGATGCTGTAGCCCCTGACAAACACAGTACAAATTTACAGGAAAACATAATATATAGCCGGGATATTCTGGCTCCCCAGCATGCCTTACTATTACCTTATAAATTAAGGATAACTCCTTGAGGCATCGATGACTTCCTGGATAGGGCCAGCGCCTGAAATACAACACTAAATAAGAACTCGCAAGTTTCGGTTTACTCAAGTAAATTGTATTGCAGAATAGTGTACACAGTTACATGTATACATTGATAATTTAAGCGAACCTGACTCACAAGACCTGCCAGAGGCAGTTACTGTTCAACAAGGCCAAGAATGGCACGAAAACTTACAATAGTAGTTAGACCTCCAGGGTCGGTAAATTGAGCTGACGGAGGGGTGCTGCGAACATGAGGAAGACTGTTGGTAAACTAAATAAAAGTTCCAGTAAATTATGCTAACCTATTGCAGTTAAGTGTTCAAAACAAAGTATGAAAGTCTCCCGCGATTCGACGCACTTGCAGTACCTAAGACCTGTGGAACCAGACTGCCAGGGGTAGCGTGGGTGAACCACATCCTTGCCGAGAGCTCGTGCCATCCCGCAAGGTATCTTAATTTACTGACCTCATTACATTAACACGTAAAACATACCCAAATGGGCCCTTCAACGTTCGGGATGTAGCTTGAGGTGAGTTCAGAGTTCTTTCTGAAGCACTAATTTAAATACAAAACATGATTATGTAGTGCCTTGCAGAGCACTTGAGAAATTTAGGTCTGTTAAGTTTTGAGGGACTGTATGACCGGAGCGGTCAGGTTGAAAGAAATACTAATTACTTCCCATGTCTTTAATTGATTTGATTAGACACTCAATTGCACTCAGGAAATTATATAGAACAATTCAAATATCATAGCCTTGCTACTCTATGAGTCATTAAATATGCACGTGGTATGCATTTATTCTGCGATTACTTCGCAATCCCCTAAGGGCGAATTCCACGAACATTTGCCCATGGGTAATAAAATTCTAATGCTATTTAATACACATTCTAACAATTTATTCCCATCCTAATTACACAGATATCTCTAGGGACACCACAGGCACTCGGTTGGATCACTCGGTATCGGGTCATGACCCATTCCCAAGTGAACGATGCGGACACGCACCGGGATGCACGATGTGCGTGTTCCGCGGGAGACACTTGTGCAGCAACTGTGGGCCGATGACGTGATGTCAGTGACCGAGCCAGACCAAACAGGAGTGGTCAACATCACATATGCATATAATTGTAGATTGAAAACGGAGTATTTTATGTACTCCGCTTACATGAACCGTATCCACTTCCGTTTCATTACAGAATGGGTCTTATTGTACAATATTTATCTTTCATGTATGCATCAACAGTATGTATGAGTACACTAAACACTGTTACTTTGGGGACTGGCTGCATCTGGACTCGCATGGGCCGGCTCGTATGCATTTTCACCCTTAATTTTCTTTCGTCGCCGAATAAATCAACAATAGTTAGCAGTTATAAGATGTGTTTACCTGCCAAATTCACAAACGCAAGAATGACAAAAATATAGGCAAAATTCAGAAGAACTAGCGACTTTATATGGCACTCACAAGGCTATTCAATATAAACAAACCTTTTTTGGTACCAGCATCTTGCCATGACATCACAACTAATGGTGCCAATTGTCATTCAGTCGCTCAAGTAGAGTTTACAAGAGCAAACAATAAAACAACAACTGTGTTTGTTATTTAGCTTATTTCAATGTAAAAATGTTAACTGTCTTGAACATAGTTGTTTATAGTCCAGACTAAGGTAAGATCTTCCCCCACTATTTTTTCCATGTTCAGAGACCCATATTATTACTAGTCGGGGGATCATCTTGCTTTAGTACTGACTTATTTTAGTGCAGATTGAAGGTAGGACTAACGAGATACTAAAGTTAAAAAGAAACACAGTGAATGTAAAATAAGGTAGGCCGTATTCCGAGCCCATTTAAACAAATTCTAAACTTAGCTTGTAATAAATATATAAGTTATTTGTCGTATTTAAATTGTTGAGTAAACAACACTTTCGCTTAAGTTATTGATAACGCCTTTGTTTTTAGTTAACGAAATATCAACTCATCAATTGATCTGTCTGGGGGAACAAAATGGTAAGTGCCGAAATGAAAGTTTTGGGATGCAAGAAGAGTAAAATTTTGATTGATCCATAAACCAAATTAATTTATGCCATCAATATGTCCATTCTGGAAGGGTCCTTGTATGTTCAACCCTTTTATAAACATAAAATAAACAACATCCATACAGATACACAATAAATAATAGACAAAAAAGAAGGGCTCTACTGGCCAAACCACTATGTTACATACAACATAGACTGTCAAAGTAACATACGACACTTTGCAACGATAAACAGGTAGGCATAATGATAGTCATAACTGAATACAGCATTGCCGAAATAATCATGCACTACTCTCACCACTGCAATGTTCATTGTCTATACCTGTTGGTTTAAATGACAAGAAAAATAAATTATACATAGGTGGGACGTAATCTGACATCACCAACTTTCCTTTATGTAACTGATCCGGCGGCATCATATTTCAGTCGAAGGGAAGGAACTGGGCTTTGCCTCTCACATTTCCTGAGACTCACTTCATGCCAGATGTCATGACAGAATGTCTCACTGATGAATACAGATGATGTGTTCGCGGATGATAACTTCAACAGGCATATGCTCGTTTGGTTAACAGCCAGGCTATCAACAGTCTTTTTTACTGACTACATAGGACCCAATTATCAAAAGAAAGTCAGTTGGCCTACTTGTGCAAATCTGCTTGTACATGAGTGGTCCACATACAGTTTCCATATTGAGTAAACAGCTTTAGTACACCCACAGATGCTTATGGCCCACATGATGCCTCTTGACTATTGTTTGCAGTTGACCACTTCTAGGCCACTGTTCACATAACAGCCATGTAGCAAAATATAATCTGCCCACAAGCAGCCTGCTTCTTTGCAACCAACTGTACCCAAAACATGTCAGCACCACCAGTGGGCCATGTGTGGCAGTAGTGGCTCACTGGCTTTCTGCTTATGGCCTACCATAAGTAAACCATATGTCCTCAGCCAACTGTTGGCAAGCCACGTGTGGCCTAGCTATTGATCACTTGTATAGCCAGCTATTTTCCACCTACAACCCATCTATTGGTCACTTGTAAACCACATCAAATCAGCTTGTCATTCATTTCCAAAGCCAAAAAATATTTGTGTTTCACCTAAGTAAAATTTGTTTATTTATTATATTCAGACATGTTATATTTAGTATTACTGCACAACTAATAAATTTCTTTCGAAGAACCTGGAATCTAACTCAGAAATCTTTTGTTCACGGTCTAGTATGCGAGCAACTACTCTACAATGTATTCATGCAAATCACTTTAAGTAAATCAAAATACTTTCTACATATAGAAGTTGCATTATTAATTTAACTATAGACACGATTAATGTTTGTATCACAAGTCAATACTGGGATTTCTGTGTTTTGTTTAAAGGACTAGTATTTTATTTCCAGGCTACTTTTAGGTGGACTTTAAAATGCAAGATAACTGTTGTTTTTTTTTACCTATTATGAATGCTTTGCAGGTTTCCAGTCTAAAAGTTATTTTTTCCATTACTGGGAATGTGACATGATAATTTTACTTCATCTATGCATGAAATAAAAAACTCAAATGAATTCGCATATGTTATTTGCTACTGCACAACAATGTATAATCTGCTTGCCATAAATATGTCCCTAGCAATAACAGTTGGCATGGAATAAATAGCACATAAGCTTGCTGATAATGTTTCTTCAGAAATAAGGAACAGTTGGCATACCATGAAAGGGATGGCCCTTTCATGTTGCTATTATTTATGTCCCCAGCAGTAAGTAACAGTTGGCATGTCATACATGGCCCATTGGCATGCTATTAATACATCGGTGGCAGTAAGTAACCGTTGGCATGCCATGAGTGGCCCACATGTTTGCTGCTTCTATGTCTCCAGCCGCAAACAAGAGTTGGCACACTGTAGATGGCCTGTTAACTTGCTGCTAATATTTTCCCAGCAGTAAGTAACAGTTAGCATTTCGTTCATCATCTGCTTGTGGGGCGTCTGTTAAAATCTAACAATCACTGTGAAAGCATTGGCCCGTATAACGATTATTTAACCCTGTAATGCCACTTTTGATTATATGACCTGACTTTCAACCATATAAGAAATGCTGACAGTCATAAATGCGAATGTTTGCCACCACTGCCAACAGTTAATTGCTTTTTGTTCCTACCAGGGGAGGCTTTTAAGCTACTTATTTGAAAGAAGTGTTCCCTTTGCATTTTGTTGCCCTTCAGCACAGGCACCCATTACAATGGCAGGTTTGTCATTACATTTTCCATATCCGTTGAAAGTTACCTGAATAAAACCTGGTTACTATTATTACAACCATTCATATCCCCTGCATTTAATGTCACTTGATCATAGCTGGCGAATACACATACTTCAGGAACATAATTGTATGCTCATGTCATTATTTTATCTTTGAGGTTTAATGGAAATGGTGAGTTCATGTTATTATGGTGGTTTTATTGGACTGTATCCATTGCTGACCATGAGACTAAATAAACATACACAGACAGACTCAGCAAGACAAAAACGAAAAAACCTTTTCACAATACCATATTCAGATATTCAGGAAAAGGTGTTTTCTTGCCAATAGAATATTAAAACGATAAAAAGACTGACGAAAAACTAATTTTTACAAAACAGGACAGACGACAAAAGCAAACCAAAAGAAAAGACAATGCGTTGATGAAAACAAAACACCACAGAAGTGAAAAAAAGAGAGTTATAAAAACGCAATATCAGTGGTCACAGCTGAACAATAAAAACTCAAAACAAACACTAAAATAAAACAAAAAACACAACGAAACACAAGTCAGGAACAGTATGCCTTGTTAGCTTATAAAACCAAATAAATCAACACTACGAACAACAGAGGAACCACAAAAAATAACCAGAGGAGAGAATTGATAACCCAAAAAAATGCACAGAACCACCAGTTCACCTGATGACCTGGTCTGAAAATTTGGTGGCTTTGGTGGATATGCACCAAATCTTCAACAGGTGAATTCTCCAACGTGTGCTCTGCAAAATAACAGTAAAACATATCGTCTTCCCATAATTTTCAAGCATTATAAAATATACAAAGGCAATTTTAACAGTGAATTTTTACAAATGGGCTATCAAAACTAATTATAATTTGCGTGTAAACACATTAATTTGTGTCATGCAGAGAAGTCAATCCGATGTTCGAAAAATGTCTCAACCAGTAAGCATCAGTGTTTCAATAATTGGCGGATCCATCGATGAATTTCTGAATACGCGGAGTTGTTGGTAATTAGAACATATGGTTAAGATGGACCTCATTGTTTAACCTAAATAGTAACATTAATGCCAATTAATATATTTCTAATTAAATAAATAACAATTCTTGTATGTTTTCTTAAAAGCTATGATTTTTTCAACACGTAATACATTTCTTATTTAAATTTATTTTGTTGATCTTGTTTTGGTAATTGTTGGAAAATCTGCTGTCGCCATTTGGTATGCTTATTTTCGCTGGACCAACATTGTACAAATATCATAAAGACACTAGTAGGCCTACTTGTTTTCAATGTAAAATATATTAATGTTCGCAGCATACGAAATTTTCCAAAAGTGATTTTCCTTTGAAGTCTGTTTAGGTGTATATGTGCTGAGTGAGTGTTATGAACATGACAGTTGGTGATGGGTATTTTTTGTTATGTTGGGTCAATATTATATTACAAAGATTACGTCAAAATAGGTTATTATTAATATGTTACAAATAATAGTATCGACATGGCTCGTTAACTTACCAATTGCATACTTTGACTGAAGAAATAAGTCCCATACTTGAGAACATGTAAGGTATAACTAAGACTTAATTAGTTATAACATATGGGATGATTGTTAAACACAGTTTAAAAACAGTTAAATGCAAAAATGTGACATATTAACACATGAAGGAATATAACAGACTGTATCGTGAACTGACATGGTAGGTAATATTTAATATTTCTTTACTACTGGTGTACAGCTAGAGTAGTGTAGTGGATAACACACCGGGGTGGTAATGCAAGTAGATTTTCAAAAGATTGATTGTATTAACAGTAGTTCATGTTAACAAAACAAACAAAGAAATGTCCATGGTAAGTGCAAGAAGTTTTTGGAGTTTTCTAATATTGCTTAAAACTTTTTAAAATATCGCTAAACGGTGTTGGCAAAACATTGTTTATTGGTTGGCATTGTGTATGTAGCAACATAAAATACCAACACACTACCAATAATGTAAAACATCAGTAAGTCTTTGGTTGATAAATGGCTGGACATTGGTAGGCCAAGAATAACCCAACATTGAGCCACTTTAGGCCCACGTGTCATTTTTAATGTTCAGCCAGTGTTATTTTTCCAACTTTGGCCCAACCTTCAAGGAAATGTTGGATTAGCAGTGGTTCAACCAAAATATGCTACATGCATATGTAGGCTGAAAAAATAAAAGAGAAATTACATAACAAGCAAAATGAGTTGGAAGTGAAAATAAAAAAAAATTGAAAATGTGAGAAATGTAAAAACAAAAAAATTTAAGAAGTGAAAACCTGAAATTTAGAAAATAGGATATTTTAAAACAATGTTTTTTTTTTTCATATTAATACGTATTCAAGCATGAATTTTGTACTATGCCTCGCTAAATTTAATTAAGGGAAAATGGGGATAACATAGAAAAAACACAGCGAAAATAGATTTAGGTGACCAGCAGAGACACAGTTTAATGCTAATATCAATTCTGATTAAAGTCCTTTTACTTTCTTTATACTAGTTACACTCACTTAACCCACAATTATTATTTACACACAATCAACTGTCCATTCCCTTCATTTCTAATGTCTGCCACTCGTATCTCTTTTTCCCACTGTATCATCGATAAATTTAATTCTCACTCTATCGATGTTTGCATACCCCACTCGTTGGTCACTGCAGCATAACTATTCGTTGCGATGTCACCTCGCACCTGGCGCTAATGGCTGTACAAGTATCCAGACTCCCGAATTGGAATATTAAATTGGAATTATGTAACTGAGCCGATCAGGCCCAGAAAGTTTTTTGCCCCACGAATCGGACTGAGGACAAGAGTGGCATGAGTCTCTGTAAACGGTAGTAAATTTCTATATATGTGTCTGAAACCCAGAAAATCCTTCATATTGATCTGCGAACCCGACAAAGCAATTCAATGTTACAGAAATTATACTCAACACAGTGAGGTTATATTATAGTAATGTTTCTTTTAACATGGTTATTAAATATAGCACCTCTGTGGAGTTGTTTCTAATATGCCAGATCTTCAAAATAGCATTCTAACTGTTATAATCGTATGTATTTTTACAGGATATTAAAATTCTTGTGCAATAGTGTCTGCAGTCTGGTCACCGAGACGATGTTCAACTTGGTCACACTACTAGTAGGACATCGACACTAGACTTCAACCTATTGTGTACATGTGTTTATTTGACATTTATAGTACGAAATAGTAATTATTACAATATTGAAAAAAATTTCCCTCTACTTTCTANCTTGGTCACACTACTAGTAGGACATCGACACTAGACTTCAACCTATTGTATACATGTGTTTATTTGACATTTATAGTACGAAATAGTAATTATTACAATATTGAAAAAAAATTCCCTCTACTTTCTAATAACAACCTTATCTCTTATATTTATTTATACCAATTTGCACCAAATATGATGTTTAATCACTGAGTTTTCAAACAGTTAATTTGAATATCAACAGTCAATGTGACGGGTTCACAGCATCTCATGCATGTGTTTGGCAGGCTATTTATCTGTCCGAAAATGGTTCGAATTGTTTGCTTATCGGTTACTCTGGAAGTGCTTGAGGGTCGCGTATGTGACTACTTATGTGACAGTTACTCCTAGGTTCCTATATGCCTATTTGATGTGATTTTGCAAGCTGTTTCAAAAGTTTCTTTGGCCACTCCACACACCAACAAGCACCAAACAAAAATATAAATACACTGAAAAGTCTTATTTTTCAGACTAGCTCCAAAAGTGTCCATTAAGCGGCCCGACTTGAAATAACTTCAACACAGTTGGGTCATACTGCTTTATTGTTGCCTTAACCAAGTTCACTCATAGAAAAAGCAAATGTACACATCTGCACAAAACATACCCGATTCACACAAGCATGTTGGAGGCTTGCATTGAAACAAAGAGGTTCAAAACTTTGATGCTAACTGCGTCCCCCTGGCTAAATGAGCATTCGTCCCGCCATTTATATGCAGCTGCAATGCATCATCTACTGGGGCATCGCCAAGTCCGAACTCGAGATCTGCTGCCATGAATGACTTTGCAGCGAGCATGGCTGCCTCATATGTTCCTAACTCATAAACTTTGTAAGGATAGCCAGGCTTTTTTGCAGTTTGGATTATTGGCACCAATTGTGCATGAACATACAAAAGACCTGATTTCAGTGCTCGTAGTTTTTTTTTGCTTCTTAATTAGAGAATGTATAGCATGTCCAACAACATGAACACCCTACTGACCAGCCATCCTGCCTTCTTCGTGTCCCAAGAGGTAACTTTTGAGGTCGTGACAGTTCATGTCAGTCATCGACGATAGAGTTCTTTCCCAGCTATGAAACCGTTGGTAAAATGCATTCAGCAGTTCCTGCAGGCTAGTGAGCCCTTGCATGCCCACTTAATTCACCATTCCAGGCCCTGTGAATGTGTTTGAAGTGATGTGTGACTGTGCAGTATGATCCATATAATTTTTCATTAATCATCCAATATAATAATTGGCAACCAACACCAGGGTATAGTAGATAAAACTTTGTTTTATACCTCTTTGGGCACTCATACCTATACACCTTATGAAAAAATAGACTCGTCCTATGACACAGATGTAATTCTGTCAAATGCATAATTACATTATATTTTATTTCTTGTTTTACTTTTTATTAAAAGAATAATGATGTTTTGTTGCCTACATTGTGTGAGACTCAGAGAGACCACTTTTTATTTAATGAACGCGATGTATTTCCATTTATTAATTACCAACTTGTGTATTTTCTCAGTGCTCATTTTTCTATGTAATTTTGTGTTGAAGCGCCCTTTGTTACAATAGTCCAATTTACTATTGTTCTGTATGTTTATCATTTATTTCTTGTATGCAGTATTACTTTCCCGCTACTTTTTCACCACCAATTTATCTAAATTTCGCATTGCCCAGCACGCCGCAAACCAGATACACTGCCATCAGACTGGAGGAAGAACAGTTACATGGTTACTTTGTAACACACAGAGTCTGCTCGTTAAATCAGCTAGTACACCATGACTGGAATATTGCCAACAAGTTGGACCGCACCAATGCGGCACGTGAAGTTTGTTACCACATAATTAAAGAATTAATAGCAGTACTAAAGAAACGGAAGGTCAACAACATGGTGTGATTTTCAAGAAGTAATAAGGTCATGTCAGCACCAAAGAATAAATCCACAGAGAAGTGGTTCGGTGGAACAACCGCTACTCATGGTTACAATACCAATTAAATCACAAGTAAAGTTTGACTATTATAAAAATTGCATAAATAATTTAATTATGATTTTCTGGAGAGCTGACAGTTAATAATAATGAAAATAAATATTATATAATACCACATGATACTAACAATCAAAGCTAAGTTGATGCAACACAGTACAATATACGCGCCGCCACTTTAACACAGTAAAACATAGTACAAAACCACGGAGGCTGTGAAACATTTATAACTGTAAGAATCAAAGACATTTCGAAAACTCATAGCTGAGTTGATGAAACAATTAGTTATCTTTTTAAGAAAAGAAAAACAACAATGAACCATTTTTTAAAACAGTATTTTATTAATATGAAAATGACCATTTGAACCACTTACAAGTTATGCTGACATAAATTTTGGAATTTGTTTTTACAAAAAAAGTTTATGTTTGAGCATGAAATCAATAATTTTCTAGCAGATAATTAACAGAAAAAAATTAAGGACAACGAGAACAAAAGCCAACTTTACCCAGTGATGAAGAGCCTGGTCACCGGCCTGATCGACCAATCCAATATTGCGGCGACTTCTCGTTCAGGTATCCGCGAACAGCTAGGTGCCAATGGGGTGGTGCACTATCCTGCTGGAAAATTAAGTCCCCTGCCGCCTCTTCTAACTGAGGAAACAACCACTCTGTAAGCATGTCAGTAGTTATAAATGGCCGGTCCAGAAATAGGGATTGGAAATGGGGACAAGTGGACGAATTTGCAAAATTGTGGAAAAACTTTGTGCTCTTGCATTACACTTCGACGGCGGCCATTTTGTCGGCCAGTATGCAGACTTTACGCTCTTGCATTCCATTTCAACGGTGGCCAAACATTTTCAAAATTTTTTCAAAAATCTAAATTTCCCAAAAATTAAAAAAAAATTTCAACATTTTTTTCAATAAATTTTTTTTTAAAATATATATTTTTTTCAAATATTAAAAAAATAAAAATTTCTTTAACTCTCTATCTCTCGTCCCCACGACGAATCCCCGAGTGAGGCTCGTCCCTGCCACAAATCCCATGATCCCTACTTCACGCTCTTGCATTCCAGGTCGTCCCCACCACAAAACCCCTGATCCCTACACACTCTTGCATTCCAGGTCGTCCTGGCTACAACTCCCCTGATCCCTACTTCAAGCTCTTGCATTCCAGGTCATCCCCACCACAAATCCCCTGGTCCCTAGTTCATGCTCTCGCATTCCAGGTCGTCCTCGTGATGGCACATGCATTCACACACACATTCACACCTCAAATCAGCGATGCTGCTGCTCTCATGCACATCCACACAGATGCACACACATGCATGCACACACATGCACACACAAGCACACTCGCATGCACACACGCAAATGAGCACACTCAATACACACACACTTACCCACACCTCGCAGCATCTTCGTTGCCCTCCCCCTTGCCATCCACATGTTATGAGCATGTGGTCGGCTCCCGGGCTGGGCACCAGGCAGTACACTTTTCTGTTGATGTCAACGACATGTCCTAGGTAACGACACAAGTATAGTGTACAGTCGGGTTAAAACGAAGCTACAATTCATCTAGATGAAAACAAAGCAGACAAATGACCGCACAGATTATAGCAAAGGGAAATAGTAGAGAAGAGAGAAGGGGAGAATAGCACTACAGCGTGTCGCCAAGACAGTACGATGGAAAACAAGAGATACTAGTCTCACATGCCTGACAAGATGAATATTACATTAGCATGTGCTACAGTGTGCTGGAAACAACCACCAGCAGCATCGCCAGCATGCCTGGCAAGATGCCACTTGAATTTGCTAAGTATATCTCTGGAAAGAACATGTTCAGAACATACTGATAACACATCTGGCAAGATAATATTGGCNCTGATAACACATCTGGCAAGATAATATTGGCTCTTGCATGAGCTACAGTATGCTATCAGCCAGCATACCTGACAAGAAGAAGAATGCGACTCTTGCATGTGCTACAGTATGCTGGAACAGACTGCGCAGAACAATAGTATACCAGACAAGATGACGACTCTTGCATATGCTCCAGTATACTATAATAGAGCAGGAAATGCTGGTAACATATATGACAATATAGAATCGTGACTCTTGTATGAGNTGCTCCAGTATACTATAATAGAGCAGGAAATGCTGGTAACATATATGACAATATAGAATCGTGACTCTTGTATGAGCTAAAGTATGCTACCAGTCCGGATACCTGGCAAGAAGAAATGTCCCTTGCATGTGCTACAGTATGTTAAATGAGACATATCGCTACCAACACCCTCAACAATATACCTGACAAGAGTAATATCACACTTGTACGTGCTCTAGTACACTGCTGAAAAAANCTACCAACACCCTCAACAATATACCTGACAAGAGTAATATCACACTTGTACGTGCTCTAGTACACTGCTGAAAAAAACACTCAATCTGGAGACAGATATACACTGGAGAGCAAAAAAAACTGTTATAGGCGTGCGTATGCAAATAAANAAAAAACACTCAATCTGGAGACAGATATACACTGGAGAGCAAAAAAAACTGTTATAGGCGTGCGTATGCAAATAAAAGAGGTATGGAACCAATCAGAGTAATGCAATGCGGTCGGTAACACCTATTTAAGACAATAAGCGTCTGGCAAAGTTGCTAGATCGGTTACTGCTGCTACAATGGCAGGTTATCGAGATTTCAGTGAGTTTGAACATGGTGTTATAGTTGGCGCACGAGAGATGGGACATAGCATCTCCGAGGTAACGATAACATTTGGATTTTCGCGTACGACAAATTCACGAGTGTACCATGAACATTGGGAATTCGGTAAAACATAAAATCTTTGACATCGCTGCTGCAGGAAAAACATTGTGAACGAACGGGACTAACGAAAACTGACGAGAACCATTAAATGTGACAGATGTGCAACCCTTTCTCAAATTGGCGCAGATTTCATGCTAGGGCATCAACAAATGCCAGTGTGCGAACTATTCAACGGACCATCATTGATATGGGCTTTCGGAGCCGAGGGCCCACTCGTGTACCATTGTTGACTGCACGACACAATGCTTTACGCATCGCCTGGGCCTGCCAACACTGCCATTAGACTGTTGATGACTGGAAACACGTTGCCTGGTCTGATGAGTCTCGTTTCCAATTGTATCGGGCGGATGGACGTGTACGGGTATGGAGACATCCTCATGAATCCATGAACCCTACATGTCAACAGGGGACTGTTCAAGCTGGTGGAAGCTCTGTCATGGTATGGGGCATGTGCAGTTAGCGTGAAATTATACATCTAGATACGACTCTGACAGGTGACAGATACGTAAGCACCCTGTCCGACCTGTCCGACCTGTACGACCTAATACTACTAACCTGCACTCTCACGTTGCGCTGGGACAAAAGGAAATGCCGATAATCGTCAAGTGTTATCGTGTTCTCTACAACATTCTTTTGCATCCCCTTCGTGTGCTTTACTACCTTATCGCGGCAGCGGTTTGTGTACAGCTTCACCCTCAGCCCAACAAACTCGGCCATATCCTTATCTCAACACTCATTCTTAAATTTGCCAATAACCTTTGCATTGACTGGTAATTAGCAGGGATGAGTGGGAGGGTAGGAGCTGGTGTTGGACTCAGACATAAGTGTCGGGTCTGAGGCAAGGTCGCTGTAGAAATCGGGGCAGGTGATCTCCATAATATAGGAATCGGTGTCAGTATACGTGAGACTCACACTATCCCCATACCGCGCCATCATCACGTCATAGTAGAAGCAGTACATGAGAGTTTTCGACAGGTAAAGTACGGCAAAGCCAGCGTATATGGGCTTGTCAAATGTTATGCTCTCATGGCATAACTTGATGAGGGATAGTGACTCGTCGTAAATGGTCCTGCATTTGATCGATGGTTTTGCGATCAGCTTCCTCGCCCGAACTTCTCTACATACAGGTTCCATACGCTGATGTTTACGCTTATTTTCCTTAAGCTTGGCAAATGTAGCATTATTTATTAATGTGTAAAAGTCCTCCTCGAAGGTGTTTGTGGCTACGTGAAATTTTAACGTCTTCATGTCAATATACGGCTTTAGCCACGCCTCCTGCAGGGTGGTCATGGGTTTCGGTTTTTTGGACCCAGGGGGACAGTCGTTCACCAGCAGGAACGGAAGAGTGTTAGGGTACTCTTCGTGAAAAGTATTAGGGGACTCTACATCCACCCCCAGTATGTAGCCGACATGTCCATCTTCCGGCACGGACATTATGTTAATGTCCGTAGCGGTCTGTTCAAAACCGCCGTATGACAGTGGCAGGGACATTGCCCACCCCTACTGAAGGTAGGTAGACAGGTCTACATACTGAAGGTAGGTAGACAGCCTGCTGGCACCATAAGTGTCAGGAATATACTTATTGTTTGCCAACACATAATGTTTGATATATTGGGCCACCCCTCCCCGAATACCAGCCTCAATAAACATGTGGACATCATAGTTGGTGAGTAGCTCCAACTCCACCTGCATCTTGAGCAACATCGCATCGAACGAGAATCTGGGAGCACTCACATAGCAAACGCAATCAAGCTCATAAGTGTTCAGACAGATCTCACTGAAATTCTCGAAGACATCGCACAGAATCAACACATCTGTCTTCAGGTAGAGCTCTGAGTAGTCCTGGAGAGTGCAGCAGCCAAACACAGTCCAGACCTTTTGTGTGTGCTGGTAGTCTATGACACTAATGTTCACTCCGGCAAGCCGGTTGTAGAATGCTTCGATTGCTGGCAACCGCAGCTCGGCGAGCTTCCCTCACGATTCGACAAAATCGTAGGGGAACACCCATTTGCAGGTCACCAACTCGAGCTGCTCTGCTGTGAAGAAGGTTGCTGTCGTCCGGAAGTCTTCAGATGGCAGATTCTGTGCGAATGTTGCTAGGCTGGCAGGTATAAATCTAAAAGTATCGCTAAATTGTATAGTAAATTTGTCACCCAAACTTTTTCTGAAGATAATAAGCCTTTCTTCTGTATACAGAAAAATATATATGTGCTGGGATTCATAGCCAAGCTGCTTAATAATAAAATTGGCATTATGTGTTAAGTTATGGAAGAGGATTGGCCATCTCTGGGGATGGGGGCGAAGCTTGTTAAAGTTATTACACGCCACCCCAACAAAGCTGCCAGTGAAATTGTCGTGGTCGTGCACTTTAGGGTTTGTGCCAGTGAACAGACCAGAACAATAGCAACAGGTAGTGTCTAGCGTATAGCCAGTCTGTTCGCCAGATGTCAGTGTGCAATAGGCTCGGACTGACTGTATATGGCTTTCGCCAGATTACCTATCCTCACCACCTCTTCCATAAACTGTCTCGACACACCTTCGCATGCTTAACATATTACACCCGGGGGTAGGCTGGTTGTCTTGGAGGCCAGTATTATCTCATTATCCACTTTAATGTAGATGCCATAACTGTAGGGCTCATATTTTTGGTACCTATAGGTGTAGGATGTGTCCAGGTTCGGCTGACATGTCTGTGCTGGCACCAGCATTGCCTCAAATTCCGCATACACGACTATAGGCACCTTATCACCATTCTGATAATTCTGGAACTTGAGCACAGGCTGCTTGTCGTTCTTGTCCGGCTGTAGAATTTCGGCACAAACTGTTGCATGGTCATTCATTAAAATACCTCTTGTGCTCAGCCAGAGTCTCGGCACCCATCAGCCCTGTCACATGTGGTCGATTATCATACACCTTGATACAGCATTTACAGATATTGACCGAATGTTCGTGACCAGTCACCTGGGAGCATACTAGGCGGGAGAAATCTGCTATATAACAGTAGTGTTCTCTGCTGTGGTGAGTAGAAGCAAGCCAAAGTGCTACGTCAGTTCTTCCCCTGTCACCTGTATTGGCACTATTTTCGTATTCTCGTCGAGTGCGTAGATGTTGATGCTGACCCCCGGATTTCACCTCTCGAATGTGGCTACTTGCCATAGAGGGGTGGGGAACTCTATATTGCTGAAGTTGAAGCATGTCTCCATGCTGATGTAACACTGGTTGACGCACCTAGGATTCCCACCCTCTAAAAAGCGTGCCAGGATCGCCCATTTAAACACTGCAGGTTCATGTTGTGAGGGTTAACAATTGCATGCTTTTCTGCAATGCTTGCAGGCAGGGTAATGTAGGAGGACAATCTCAGGTGGTCGACTTTATTGATGCATAGCTGAACCCATTTCACAGACGTGAGGGTCCAGCCAGTACCCTTCCTCATGTACTCGTCCTCCTCCTGGCACAGCTTGGCAATGGCAGCCGACACGGCCTCTTCGATGGCAGCTTCATCAAAGAGGAGCACATTCTTAATCTTGAAGGCACGCTGGTCCGTCTCGTCGTCGTGCGGTTCTTGTGTTCCATATACACACTCGAGGAATATATTAAACTTTACAGCCCCCTGCTCCAGCTGGCCGATGATATTATTTTTCATCTGCTCGAGGTAGCCGCAAATATCTACGGCCACACTCGAGTTATTCTCGGCGATGCATGTTTTCCCGAAATGTGCTGTCTGCGTCTACAAACCCATAGGCGTTACACTCGCCGGCACCAGTAAAAACAGTCCCATGGCGAGTGCGGCGGCCCTCAGCTGCAATAACACGAGTTGGTGTGAGGTGAGATGGGCCTAGCTGAGGAAGCACAATGCGTGACCTTTTCGCTCGCCAGGAGGCTGTGGCAGTCCCATTACACTTTGCGCTGTGTCTACGAAGTTTATCTGTGCCCCACATGGCAGGGGAATGTTTGTTCTCATATTATGAACAACACACCTCTCCAGCACACTACAGTCGATCTTCTGCTGGCAGTGGTCATATGTTGTAGAATTGTGGGCATGCAGCTAATGCGCAATGCCATCACACTCTTCACTGTAGGTTCTCGGCTCTGCCATGTCACTAATTTCATAGGTAACACAGCTGTTACCAGGCTAACGCCTGGTAACAGCGGTAGGTAACTGTTGTAGGTAGCCTCTGGATGGAATGGTATGTTCATATCACTGCTAGCTCACTGAGGTCGACTGACAGGATACAGATGGCTTATTATAGTTCTCTCCACATATGTGACGTCGACACTACTTCAGAGCATTGGTCAATAGCAGTAAAATACGTGCAATAAGGTCATACATAAGCTGACAACACTTGCACTTGTTGTGACATGTTAGTTCTCCCCTGGCCATCGTGCTGTCTGGAGCTTCGGCGATCATGATGTAGAAATTGTTTTTTTTTTTTCACTTATATACTTTACATGTCCTGATCGGGAGCTCCCCCATGNCTGAGGTCGACTGACAGGATACAGATGGCTTATTATAGTTCTCTCCACATATGTGACGTCGACACTACTTCAGAGCTTTGGTCAATAGCAGTAAAATACGTGCAATAAGGTCATACATAAGCTGACAACACTTGCACTTGTTGTGACATGTTAGTTCTCCCCTGGCCATCGTGCTGTCTGGAGCTTCGGCGATCATGATGTAGAAATTGTTTTTTTTTTTCACTTATATACTTTACATGTCCTGATCGGGAGCTCCCCCACGTTCCTGAAGAACTTGTAGTTTCAATTATTCACACAACATACCTTAGCAGAGCAGGGTAGAATCCATTTGCTGCCACAGTCTTCCAGCATGCTCGTATGTATGTGGCCTGTACACTCTTCAGTCCAGCGGTAGGTTGAGCCAGTATCTACATCATGCAGGATAAAGCCCACTTTCCTGTCCTCGTGATGTAGTTCGGTAATATCTTCGAATTCAACACGTACTGCTAGAATATGCCCATTTGCAGGTAGCTGACTGTTTGGTCGGAGATTAGCAATGGGACACCAATCGTACTTGTAGCAGGGTAGAAAATCGTAGTGGAAATTATCCCAAGTATCGTGACATACCCGCTTATGATTTTCACCATCACATACCTGCACTTGCTCGTGTCCAAGCTCTGGTTTAGACACCACTCTCCTATACCCGATAAAGTATCTCACGTACAAGTCCACATCGTCCGGCAGAAATGCCACACAGTCACGTATGTCAAACACATTACACATGATGGCGGTGGCGTTAGTTGTCTACAGAATGACACACTGCTGTCAACTGCGGACTGGATGTAACACTCGCCTCTTCTTATATTGGTGTTGCGAGGTAAACTTCACATTTTAATGGTGAACACATTGTCTTCCATGTAATTGTTCCTCACTTCATGCAGGTTGTATGATTGTCACCAGTACAGGATTCGGTCCAGCGGTTAATTACATTACAGCTGTTAACTTCACAAGGTTATTATACAATTGTGCGAGTAAACCATACCTGATGTATATTCTCTTTGCTTGCACTTGCTAACATAGCACTGATGGAGCAAGGCAGCTTCGTGTCCGGCCTCAGGTAATATATGACACATAAAACAACACTACATGGTACTGAGTATAGGAGACGAAAGTTCTCTTCGTTTTGACACACCCAGTGTTCAATTCTGTTGCAACATTCCATTTGCACGGGCTGGCAGGGCAGTTTGATGTGAATGCGCCTGTAGCCGACCGTCACATCATCCTCGTACTTGGCAAGCCGGTTGAATAGCATGTATATTACTGAATTCATTCTGCACACGCAGACTTTCTGCTGCAGAGATAAGGAACTGGTTGCCATTTTCATCCGTTAAGTCTTGCCACTAATAGACATCTAGTACATGTTGCCAAAATGATGATATTCTGGAAGTTATCCATACATAAGTGTTGCACGTTGCAGTGATTTTCATTTTCGCTGTTTTAATTAAATACTCCCAGCCATGATGAACGATTTTTTCAAATAGTTTAACTGTTATATTTTTTCGAAATGATTTTACTGTGTCTACTACTATATTTGTGTGTTCTTTAAGCATTAATATGTGTTTAAAAAATTTTAGACGGGAATGTTTAGAAACTAGAAGAATGTAGTAATATAAAGACATTATGATTCTATTCTTCCCTGTACAGTTGTCCGTTCATATCATCATCAATTTTTTATGATGGCATATGAGTCATACACAAGAAGCCACCTAGCATCCTCTCCTTGCTCCAAACATTTTATTTCATATACCATTATATGAATCACCTGTTGAATCAAAGGTGGTTTCGTTTAGCACCCATAACTTACGAAGGTAAAATGACAGTTAGCATTGAGTCGGCGAATATCTTTGCATTTCCTTCAACAATAATCAACATACACACACACACTTACTTTTCCAGCTAACATTTTATCTTTAGATTTAAACCTATATCATGTTTCAGCCTCCCTTAAATAGTTTAATTTTTGTTTTGTTTTATAGAATAATTTTTATTCTTTGTGGTTGTATCTTAAAGAAAAACTTTAGCGTGTAACATGAATTATATGTCGGATGATGGACTTATTTTACTGCTCATTGAAAACTTCCCTCTACAGCCATTCTGATTCTTTCACTTTTTTGTTTGAACTGAAAAGTGTGGGCTATACACTATACATAAGCAACAAGTGTAATGTCTGGGTTAGTAACTTTACCAGGTGAATGTCGACGTCGATAAACAGGTGAAACAATTCCGGTTTCAGCGAACAGTTTCTTAGGAGCATTAGACAAATTTTTTCTCAGTACAGATAATCAAAAATGTTCTTAGAACCGAACGTTAGCAAACTTAAATATCTTGCCCGCCAACAAAAAAAAAAAAAACCTTATTTTTTCTTGCCGAATTTCTCCTCGCATTTGTGTATATTTCTCGTGCAACTTCAGAAAATTCCACACAGTCGGCAAAGCACTGATTACATTGACCCCAAATTTATAATTTCTACAAAATTAATGCTAAGATTCTATTTTTGTTGGTGTGTTACCTCAACAGAACAATTTATTACACATGTTACATTTTGGTTTAAAATACCGATGTTTAGTTTTTATATAATTTGTACAAACCTTTTATACAGCACACCCTTTGGCCTTTTTGTTCGTGCAACATTTCCCTTCCACTTATTAATTTCCCAGTGCGTTTCTCGCCTTTATCCTTTGCGTGAGGCCCCATTGCTGTAGTACTCACACTACTCGCCTCCCTCCAAGGCGAACAAGGTGCGATTCCCGGCGGGGTCACTCCCGGATTTTCGCATTTGGGAATCGTACCGGACGATGCCGCTGATCGGTGGGTTTTCTTGGGGACCTCCTATTTATTCCCACACCCTTGTATTCTAATGCTGCTCCATAGTCACCTCACTTCACCCTCATCGGCTCTCAAGACTGTCACGATGTTAAGATCCACCCATAATCTCTCCCCTTTCCACTCCGCTTATTTGCAAAGTCTGGGATTTCATTACTTCCTGACATATCACTTTGCTGAATTCTGTAGTTATCTGCAGAAGGAACGTCAACAATATATCATATGTACATTATCGCCATTTTTTAAATGCACTAAGATAGAATAACTGCAACCTTTTTCAAGATTACCGAGATGGAAGAATCACAGCTCTCCTGGGAGCACATAGATGTAACCAAATCGGGAACACAATATCTACTTTGAAGAGTGGACCATCATGCAAGTAAAATACGAGCACTTACGTTGGTACTGCTGTAGAAGAAAGTATTTACATATATTCTGATGAGATGTAAATCCCCAAAGGGACCAAAGAATGTGTTGATAGTGCTTCTAGATTAAGTCAAACATATAACTTGGAAGGAATTCCAGGCACTGTATCTAAATCATAGGTTGTAACGAATGTAACCACACTAACGGTGAGAAAGTTATTGGCAAAGAAACGAATGAAGGCATTTATTATGGCAAAATTCAAATGAAAGATTCTGCTGTTTCTACCCATTTACGTGATGTTAATAATTACGTTCCAGAGAATGCAGTCAAGAAACTCAGCTCTTCAATTTACCCCAAAGGCATTTGACAGATCAGGAGAAGAAGAAACTCATTCGACATCGCCCATTTCAGCCTAAAACATAATATTGTAATATTGTGACACTGGCCTTCAACAAATACAAACGCTTTATTTACAGGAAGTATGTGAGAAATCGACGTGTCTGTCTTATGCTACAGTTAAACCGTTAAAATAATTATTTTCTTTTGGGTTTGTATGGGTTTCGAACCAAACAGTGGAAGTTGTGTGAGTTCATTCGTGATAGGTTGGGGTAATGAAGTTTATGATAATCTGGTGCAGTGTACACTGCAATTCAGTGACATGAAGCCTCTAGCAGCCTCTCAGTTGCTACGGAGGCATTTATTACTTTACCCTTAGGTAGATCTGTGAAGCAGTCTACCAAAAGGAACATTATATATTTAACGTAATTCTCAGATATCTGAAAGAAGAGGCATATCTCTAAGATTTATAGGATTAATATTTGTTATGGCTCGACCAGAAATTGCATTTTTGGGACGTCGCAGTAGTGAAGCTGAATACCGAATTGCTGATCCTTTCATTCATGGGAACTTCATGGAATTAGTAAAGGCCCAATCCATGTTCGATCAGGCACTGTCGATGCATATTAAAAATGACAACATGGTCTCTACAAAAGAACAGAAGGGATGTATGTAAGTTATACAAGGTTCCTCTCATACTTCCTTGTATTCAAATTTCATGTGACCGATGCTTTAGCAAGCTGTGGATTGTTAATAGGAGGCTACGAGGCATGATGTATCCAGAGGTATTGAGGGCAGTCATGCTTAGTCGAAAGAGAACTCAGTTACAGAATAGACCACACCAAATTTCTCTACAAGTTAACTGAGTCTTCGTAGGAACTGAGCCGTCTTGTTTTGTTTTAACCTTATAACAACTTAATATTGTAACACTCCCGCACCACATTTTCCCAGTCAAGAAAGCAGTAGGTTTGCTGTCACAAGACTCTAGGCCACCTTTATAAGGTGGAAATGAAATGTCATTCGTGTCTAAATAAAATTTGATGTCTTAACTAGTAGAATTAATATTACATTTTAAACTTATATATTAAAATTTTAAAATGCTTTAGTGAATTTTATGTTTTTTGTGGTGGCTTAAAATAAAAAGTGTTAAGGCTTAAATTAGAAAAAATTCCTGAGTGTAAGCCGTTAATACTCCTGAAGGTTTTTCTTTACCCCAAGATCCAAAGATAGTAGGCCCTTACCCAAACGCAAATGTGGATATGCCACTGTTTCCAACTGAGCAGCCCTCCCCTTCACAAAACCAGTCAGTCCATTAAGTAACGCATATGGATCATCATATGCGTTATAAAATATTGGAACATATTTCTCCCTATCAGTAATTTTGAATATAAATTTTTGAATTGGTTCATTATTATTTATTTATAAAATGCAAACAGGAAATTTTTATTAAAGTTCTTTTACCTCTTGGGACTTTAAAATACGACAAACTGACATTACATGCTTAGTACTGCCAAACCTATTATTGATATGATAAGTAAATATAAAAATCATATTTCGCTAAGTTGGTAACACAACATCAAACCAATCCCGACTAAATGAGGTTTATGTGATGTGTCTATAGAATTACAACAAACTTAATTTACTGAAATGGTGATTATTAAAATAAAACTTGACCACATATTTACCCAAAATAGGCAGTGGTTAATCATTAGTAGTCATCAATTTATTATGACATTTCTTTAACCTATCTGAAAAATACTGTTTGAAATATGTAGTGAATATATGTACAAGTTGAACAAGTATCTACATAATAAATGAAGTAAATTTAAAACTGGCTTCAATACTTAGCTGCAACCGGTTAGCCACTGTAGATTCATATGTATTATTGAAAATAATCTTACTAAATCTAAATTTTTATTGTAATTTTAATTACCACAGTTACAACCGACACACGACAATTAAGGACTGTTATTAGGCTGATGTTTAGTAAAGCACAAAGAACATAGATTTTTATCTTATTTGAACTTGATAGATCAATATGGAATTGTTTTTCCTGGCGATTTCTTGAACGTGATCTACCGCGACGACTCAAGGAATTATTAACTTTTCTGACTATAGACGATGACGTTCTAAAACTACACTTCTACGCCTCATTGAAAGCGTTACTAACCAGAATTTCCCCATGATATTGATCGTTAAAAGAAACAAATTTATTCGCAAACTTATTAGAACTTTCCATTTCAATTACAACTGACAAACGTTAAAATTTAGGTAGTTACCTTCTAGCAATAAACAAGTAACCATATATTCGTCACTGAAATCAATTACTAAGAGATTATGCAAGGCCCTGTCAAGTTACGTATCGTACTCAATTAATGGAAATTTGATATAAATCACAAATATAATCTGAAAGAGTTTGTTTTTATGCTGATACATATTGTGACATTTGCACATTTCAGCTATAATGCGCGAAGTAGAAGCATAATGAGACAACAAATACAGTTTACATTCATAAAACGTGCAATCTTTCATTGTCTTTGTGACCACTTTATTTTCTTAAGCGTCTAACAAACTATAACAATCGCGAGGCGATAAACTTTAACATTTGACGACTGACTTTATTAATATTAAAATACAGTTCCAAACGGTCTTAAAATATTTCTCTTGGTTCATCTTTGGGGTTAAACGGAGTAAAATTATTAGACAGCATCCTTACGCGCCAGATCTAGACGGAGACACCGTATTCTTACTGGGTTCGTCAGAAAGACCCACATGTAAATATATAATATAACTGACATCACACTTACGCACACTCTTGAGTATGCAGGCGTAGAACTGACTCGTCGCCAAATGTAATGTCCACTAATGGGTCAGATAACGAGCTCAAAGTTCTGGCATTACAACCCAACTGTATTTATTGAATAAAATACACATCACAAGCTTTGCCATATCAAACATATAGCGAACATAGCATCAATAATTCCGTATTGACAAATACCGATACTACATAGAATAATTATAACAGTTTTCATGCCTGTTAAAGTAACCATGGATTAAAGTTTGTTGTAAATCACAACAAAACAATAAAATGCAAACACTCATAACAGAGTTTCAAAAATATGAGAGCAGAGTGTTGCAGAAGACAACCCTGTAGGGAGTCTATAGGTGTCCTGGGGCTCTCGCAGGAAGACCCCGATGGCACCCACAATCAACTCCGTACCAGGTGCCCAAAACCTGCTTTCACTCAAAACAAAAATCCACTGATGCAACATCTTTGCATTCACTTAAACAAAAAACCTTACAGTATATTAAAAAAAAACATTTTATTTTATGGTATATAATAAAACTTTATTTTTCAGATTTTAAAAAAAAGCTTACAATGACACATTAAATTCAGATAGTCATACACTGGTTTCCAATTTTTTTTATAAAACGTAGGGAATCGTATGTTTTCTCTAACTGGTTTGTTTAGTAACTTATTAATTTTAACATCAAAACAAGAATGACTAATAAAATTAAAAAACTTTACATTAAATTGTATACTACAATATTAACTTCCAATTAAAAAAACAAATATGTATGCAAATCTAAATAGACGGTTTATATCTCGCCAGTCTCATGATTTGGCCGTGAACATTCTGACCTTCCAGTGTAGTGTGTACCCTCCCAACTCTAGGTACCCAAAATTCTTCTTTTATTCCTACATCGCAAGTGTTCGAGAACACACCCGCACCGGAAACATCGATTAATAGCTCTCTTTCAACAAGATTCAATTTGCCGGTCCCGTTTTGCGGTGACAGAGGGGAAGTACACATCGATCAGGAAGGTTGGCGAAGCTGACGTCACAAATGTGGGCGCAAGGAACTCGGCCGCTTGACGACAAAATGTTGGTTGAAATAAGAGGGTGGCCACCCGTGTTATTTTATTTGTGGTGAGAGGTATTAATTCATGTTTACTCTAAGATTGCAGTTCCCAGTAACATAAAAGAACGTTCGGAAAATTGTAAATAAATTTCACTTCATTTCCGACATTTATCTTCATAATAATGGATTTTGGTAGTTATTTCCCTGCATATATAATATCTGATTGTACAACCTCAAAAATGTGGCCTGCTGCACTGCTCGCAACCCTACTGGACAGCGGACGAACGTCTGATGTCACCGGATGGTACATTTAGTCTGTTTATAATCTGGCTTTCTTTTCCGACTGTCACGCTACTTGCCAATCAGTATTTGATGAATTTTGTATAGTATATGATGGACGAATACACGCTTGCCAAGAAAACCATAAATTTATTTTATGGTAAAGTTAAATTTTATGTTAGAGCAGCTCAACGCTTATTTAAGGACTGCTGTCCGCATCGCGTGACTATATAATGTACAATATTTGACATATCGAAATAACGGCTTCGGTAAATAGGTAACTTTAAATTAAATAGTGTCAACCGAGGTACGCCACGGAAGCGCCGCACTCTTCAAAATGGAACAGGAGGTACTTTATCGAATTGAAAATAACCCATTGATGAGTTCTCGAGCCTTTGCCATACCATGAATGTTTCTCACAGCAGTGTCTGCAGTGTACTACAAGATAAGCAACTACGTCATAATCAACCAAAGTGTACATTTAATGAGTTCGGCCGTTTATGTGAAATCTAAAACTTCTGTGGGTGGTTCCATTCTCCATTATGTTGACATGCCAGAGTTTTCATGGTGCATTATTTCCGCCAATGAAGCACATTTCCTCAAAGAAACCATTCTCAAAAGTCGAAACAGGCACATTTGGGGAAAATAAAACGTCCCTCATTCGCACGGATTTCAGCAAAAGTTCGAAATTAATGTATTGAGAGATATAAACGATGGTCGTTTGATTAGGCTATACATATTTTCGTACAGCTTACAGGCCACATGTAGAAAATATTCGCCCAAGATTAAAAAAAAACAAGTTTCCTAAACAGGCATGTAAGTGACTGTCTAACCTCTCAACCATGCAGACCATCGGCACGTAGCTACGCCTTGGTCTTGGAGAAACATGCCACTATTTGTAGCAGTCAATACGTTACTTATAACATACGACGAAGTCACTCATGTAGAGAAAAGAGTAATAGGAATGCTGTATTTAACAGCTTGGACAGATGTAAGTATCCGAAGCTGGCACGTTCGTGATGGATCTAACCCCTCCGCCATGCAGACCATCGGCACGTAGTTACACCTTGGTCTTGGGGAAAACATTCTACTATTTATAGCAGTCAGTCCCTTACTGATAAGATACGACGAAGTCACTCATGTAGAGAAAAGAGTAATGGGAATGCTGTGTTTAACTGCTTGGACAGATGTAAGTATCAGAAGCTGGCACGTTCGTGATGGATCTAACCCCTCCGCCATGCAGACCATCGGCACGTAGCTATACCTTGGTCTTGGGGAAAACATTCTACTATTTGTAGCAGTCAGTCCCTTACTGATAAGATACGACGAAGTCACTCATGTAGTGAAAAGAGTAATAGGAATGCTGTATTTAACAGCTTGGACAGATGTAAGTATCCGAAGCTGGCACGTTCGTGACGGATCTAACCCCTCCGCCATGCAGACCATCGGCACGTAGCTATACCTTGGTCTTGGGGAAAACATTCTACTATTTGTAGCAGTCAGTCCCTTACTGATAAGATACGACGAAGTCACTCATGTAGTGAAAAGAGTAATAGGAATGCTGTATTTAACAGCTTGGACAGATGTAAGTATCCGAAGCTGGCACGTTCGTGACGGATCTAACCCCTCCGCCATGCAGACCATCGGCACGTAGCTATACCTTGGTCTTGGGGAAAACATTCTACTATTTGTAGCAGTCAGTCCCTTACTGATAAGATACGACGAAGTCACTCATGTAGTGAAAAGAGTAATAGGAATGCTGTATTTAACAGCTTGGACAGATGTAAGTATCCGAAGCTGGCACGTTCGTGACGGATCTAACCCCTCCGCCATGCAGACCATCGGCACGTAGCTATACCTTGATCTTGGGTAAAACACATGCTACGCTTTGTAGCAAGCAATCCCTTACTGATAAGATACGACGAAGTCACTCATGTAGAGAAAAGAGTAATGGGAATGCTGTGTTTAACTGCTTGGACAGATGTAAGTATCAGAAGCTGGCACGTTCGTGATGGATCTAACCCCTCCGCCATGCAGACCATCGGCACGTAGCTATACCTTGATCTTGGGTAAAACACATGCTACGCTTTGTAGCAAGCAATCCCTTACTGATAAGATACGACGAAGTCACTCAAGTAGTGAAAAGAGTAATGGGGATGCTGTTTTTAACAGCTTGGACAGATGTAAGTATCCGAAGCTGGCACGTTCGTGACGGATCTAACCCCTCCGCCATGCAGACCATCGGCACGTAGCTATACCTTGGTCTTGGGGAAAACATTCTACTATTTGTAGCAGTCAGTCCCTTACTGATAAGATACGACGAAGTCACTCATGTAGTGAAAAGAGTAATAGGAATGCTGTATTTAACAGCTTGGACAGATGTAAGTATCCGAAGCTGGCACGTTCGTGACGGATCTAACCCCTCCGCCATGCAGACCATCGGCACGTAGCTATACCTTAGTCTTGGGGAAAACATTCTACTATTTGTAGCAGTCAGTCCCTTACTGATAAGATACGACGAAGTCACTCATGTAG
>NQII01001348.1:387150-405699 GCA_002778355.1 Clitarchus hookeri
GGGAGCCTTATAATTAGTATATAATTCGAAATGTAGCAAAAAAAAATTGTTTTTAGATTGACTGAATCATAATATTCAACTGAATCCTCAGTTTTAAGTTTCCTACAAACCACCGTCGCATAAGTGACAAATCTCTAGAGGAATGAGGGGGGCCGCGGTGGCTGAGCGGTTCAATCCCCCGCCGGGTACTCCACCANGGGCCGCGGTGGCTGAGCGGTTCAATCCCCCGCCGGGTACTCCACCAAAAAAGACGTATGAGCGTTTATTACTGCGCTAAATGTAATAAAAATTATTGCCTGGAACATAGATCTCCAAACTGTTACTCCTGAGACACGAAATAATAGTCCGAATTTTATTTAGTTTGTAGAAAAATGTGATAACAATAATAGTTTTTTGTTGTGTACTGCATCGTTCAGTGATTCCCAAAGTTCTATGAACCGCGACCCATTAAAAAAAATGCCAAATTTCAGGACCCACTTTAATTCCTTATGCAAGGAACGTAACGTTTCGCTGTTCCATCATGTTCACATTGTATTTCTTACGTAGCGTAAGGAAGTAAAGGTTAGTAGAATTAATAAAACAGTTTAAAAAGTTGAACTATTAAAGAACCATTTTAATGAAAAGGATACCTAATCAAACAGCATTACACAATGTGTTATATTTCTAATTTAGTTTAAAAATCATTTTGGCCGCGGGTGTAGGCCGCGGGTGGTGGCGTGGTGGTGGGGGTCGCATTCACTGCGTACTCTGCGTAGTATTTTACGTCTGATTGACAGTTGCATTGCATGTGTGCAGGTTCTAAATTACAACATTTATAACTCATGCATATGTTTATTTATGAAATTATATTTTTCGGGGCCCACCAAATTTTAGTCTGCGACCCACCAGTGGGTCGCGACCCATACTTTGGGAAATATTGGTATAGTTCATATATCATATTATAATTTTGGAACAAAAAAAAAGAGATAGAATCACTGCATTTTTTTAATAAAAAAAGGTACCCTAAGACTGTGTTACCAAAAATAAGTAACTGTAATGTTGTAATGTTAGTTTTAAGATTAATTTTGAGACTGAATTTAAATAAGGCTAAGAACTCTTTTGTTTAATTTAAATAACGTTGAGGTTTACCTGTTATTAAGTTAAAAGTTTTTCACATTTTAATAAAAGATTCATAGCAAAATATTGGTTTATTTTTAAAGTAGCCTCCCAGGCGATTATTAGTATTAAGCAGTTGGAAATTTATATTAATATTGTAGGGTTTTAAATAAGTTGATAGGAGTTTACAAATTTTCAATATTATATAACTTATAAAATACAGTTAAAGTACTCTCTTACAAGATAATCGGTATAGTTGGTNTTACAAATTTTCAATATTATATAACTTATAAAATACAGTTAAAGTACTCTCTTACAAGATAATCGGTATAGTTGGTAACAATCATGTTAGGGTGCAAAATGCTTTAAATATTTTCTTATTATAACGACATATTCAAATAAAAGTAAGAAAAATACTTCTTACCACCAGGAATACGCTTACCTTTACACGCTCCACTACTTACATTGCGAGTCGCTGTAGGATCCTATCGGTGTCGATCAAACCCATAACTCTTACTTGCTGCAGCAAGTGGAACGCCGTAGGCCTAGTCGCCTTCGTGGCCACGTACAAGGCGTAGTAGTAAGGCACTGGTGTAGATCTCTTGACGTGCTTCCTCAATGTCCTGCACGCCACCGCCTCTAGCCGCCAACTTTTGAAGCGCTGGCCTTCTCGTAACAAGGGGTAGAACCTGAACACACAGCACACATGTAGACAGAAGTGCGCACTCGCATGAGTATCACAGCATCATATTTCTGAAGCCGATATTTGCACTCCACTACTCTCACATACATTACAGTTAAACTACCACTACACTGCAATACAAGGACTGAACTGTCGTGTTGCGTCCTGGCAATGTTAAGCCATCTCGGGTTGTATGTAAAGGACACCATTCAATTATTTAGTAAAACTTTCTACCGTTTACACACAAATTTTGTCGAAAAAATTTCATTTCACACTAGTCAGCAATGGCATTGGATTTAATTTTTGTTTCGAGTTATATATATATATATATATATATATATATATATATATATAATACACATCCACACTGGGCGAAAGGCTCAGGGGGAAACTACTGGACTTGTATTTGTTATGACATTTGTTCGATTTCCGGTAAGGCAATTTTTTTCTTTTATCCATGGTTTCCCGAAATTTCTCCAGGCGAATGCTGCGATAGTACCTTGCTACAGGCCATAGCCGATTCCTCCTCTTTTCCTGAATCAATTAGCATATAACTCCGTCTCTTATGACCTCGCTGCCGACGAGAAGTGAAGCCCAACAAACCTACTTAGCTATATACATTATAAGACAATGATTGTTTATACATGTTGGGAAAGTGTTTGTAATGTATCTATGTAATATAATTAAATCCTCCTTTGTGTACTGGGCCATTGCGTACAATGTAAGTTTGTAAAAAAAAGATGGTTGATCGTTAGATCATTTGCAGGATAACCAGGTGCGGTATAAAACAATTTCCAGAATAAAACCATATTTTTAAAAATTTATGTTGATTTCCACTTCGCTCACTTAGTTATTTTGAAAATTGCGTGCTGTTATTCAGTCCTCAGTGTTTTTATCCTACATACAACATATATTTATTTCATTGAACTAATTCTTTGTGCAATAGTGAATAAAATTTTTTTAGAATATTTTAAAAAGGATATTTGAAGTATTCAAAAACCACATTGCAGTTAATTTTTTTTATCTAAGAGAACTGAACAAATCTAAAAAGTTTATCTCACGACCAAAAATTTAAAAATTTAAATAAAATTATTTCCCTTATAAGGAAAACGAACAAATTATTATGTTTAATTATTTGGTAAATTATAAACATCAAATTTTACTATAAAATAATTTAGTTTTTCAAAATTTTTAAAAAGTTGATGATAAGTTTAACTTGACAACGATATTAGTGAGATATTCTGTATAAGTATATATTGAAATGTTTTTTTCTGTCTAACAGAGGTTCAAAAATTGTTAAGATTTTAACCCAAAGAACAGCAAATAAAAAAAATTAAGTAATTACAAGAGAAATATTGAAATTTTATTGAGTTAACGTATTTTTAAATTATTTACTAGAAAGGGTACATTAGGGAAATACTAATTTTCTCGCAGCTGGTTAAAAGTGCTGAAATTCCATTCGCTGCTATACAAAAATTCTATGTAAAGAAAAAGGAAATGTTAGCGAATGATAAAATCTTTTTCGCATGACTTAACAAATCTCAAAATTAATGTAAAATAATTATCATAAATATATGTTTAATTCAGCTACATCTTTGTGATAAAGTTTCAAATGAGCTATGATAAAATTAAATTGATTCACTGATTCAAACTAAAACTTTTCATAATAAAAACGCATGTTGGGATTTTAAGTTATGCTCTAACCCTTCGATTGTAAAATAACGATAAATTTTGCCATAGCCTATAGTTATCGTTGTAAAAAATGTTAATTTTTCCATGTGATTGTTTCAATTTTGTCTATTTTAATCAGACGATAGTGACGTATGTCGCACATTTCCAGAGTTATATTTTTTTTAGTTAAGCATCCAAATAATAGTGATACTTCTTCCCGTATTCATTACAGAATAATTTTCTTTTTAAAAAATGTGCTCTCCTTGATAGTTTTTTACAAACGAGTTAACAGTGAATCTAGAAAGTAAAAATGTTACGGACACAAACCGAGGAAATATATACCTATTTCTGACACAATCAGTGTTATTTTCGAAGGGAACACATAAGAGCGGCTACCCGTACAGCAAAGCCCTGGCGTTGTTAGTCACATCACAGCACGGTGCTGTACACCGCCGTCTCAACACAGCAGTGCGTGTGCAGACACTTGTCATTCTCTACTTACACGCTGTTGCCTATGCTGGCAGCAGCAATGTCCATCTGCAGGGCGGTGTAGAGGTTCATTTCAGCTCTTTCTTCGTCATTCAGCTTCTGCTCGGGTACTCGGCTGTTGCAGATGGACGGGTCGGTACGCACTGTGCGACCGATACCAAAACGAACCTTTTTAGGAACCTTCCTCTTGGGATCCCTGAAACATCAGCGTTGCTTTGGTCACGATCAGTGTCGTTCATACCTCCTTACTTTCCCGTCATTGTGAAGGCCAGGAGTTGGTATTTCCTTTCACAAAACTCTCATTTGTCTGAGAACAGTACAGAAGCCTTGGTTAATTTCGCAGCACAATGGTGCAGCACGTTAACATTATGGTATATCATTTACGATCACCTAAGAGTAGAAAAGTGCCCTTCTACGAATGCTGGGGGAAACTAGAAACTGTCCAGTATTTTATTACGAGATATTTGAAGACGCCTGGTCTCCTTTTAATTGACAGCGTCCCTAAATTTAAAAGTAGTTTTTAAATACAAAATTAATTTCCAAATACTTGTTACAATGTATCCTAGAAATTCAGACCTTTGCTCCTGTTCCCCACATTACCATACATTTTTGTACAAAAGTATAACCGTTTGTGGTAATTAGGACAAAAAATATAAAATGGTGGCATAAATTAATTGTACCAATATCCCATTCTCCTGCGCCATATAACACCAGAACCTTCACTACCTCGTCGGAGTCGGACAGAAACGCACTTGTGTCGACAATTTGGTAACGGAATCACACACACTCGGTGCGGGAGATTTTCCACCGTTCTTGTACATAGTCCTGTGGACACTGTGAAATGCTTATATTTCTTGTTCGTCAGGTGGGAAACCATATAAATGTTTGCCCACAAATGTGTTAAAATACGGCCCAAGCACTCCTATTAGTCTGAACTGTGTGCGGACAAGCGGAAACTTAATGAAAGAAAGCTCTTGGCCACTACTTTCACGTAATGAATCACATAGGGAATCAGGATGTATCTAACGTACGACAGAGCATACAATGAAGCTCTATCACTAACATTGGTGAAGGTGTATTGCATGCGATGTCTCCGCTGACCAACATGCCATTATCGGGAGATGTGTGTCGCCATAGAGGGATTCTAGCGCTCACCTGCGTTGATTTACACTATTGCGCGGTTGTCGTCTGTCCCCAGAGAAATTCATGTTCGTTACTAAACCTGTGAGTCCAGTGTCCATAGATTTGCACTTTGCCATCTGCTGACAACGCTGCTGACGAAGGACAATCTTTTGGGGTCTTAAATTTATACGACGGCAAGAAAGGTGGCATTTCATATATTTTTGTCTCATGAACATGGAGACATTTTTCCTTTCTGAGATTAAATATTTTGTTTCGGGTTAGCATCTCACTGGCTTTCAACACCAACGATTTGTGTAGGAACAACTCACTTGAGATATTTATTTTGAAGTGCTGTCTTTACAAAGGCCATGGTTAGAAAACATTTGCACAACATAAGTCTAAGTAAGCATGTGGCGGGTGTATTCAGATTATTATTTTGCAAGTATTATCAGTTTTGTAAATTCCCTTGAGTACAGACTAGACAGATTTTTTTATTTTTTCTATGGGAACTTGCTTATTGGTAAAGCATTTCACACTACCATCTAAAAATTGAGTTTTGTTTTATTTTATCAGTTTTAAAGGATTCCCACATAAATTTATTATATTCTAATAATTACATATTTTCCTATATTATTAATGACAGTTATTATTATTACTTACATTTATTCAAAATATGCTACAGTCATTCGAATTTTATTTACTGTAATATAACTAAAAATTTTAGTTCAAGTTTTTGACCAATTGTTTGTTTTTATTACCGGATTACTATTACCGCAGCGATCCAGATATGTTATTTTGCGACTATCTCTTGTCGTTCTTATGGGAAAATTGAATAATAAAAATATGTCAACCACTGCGTTCGGTAAGCTGTAAATTACGTTCACTCCAAAATAGTAAACAAACATCCCATAACATGTAAGTACGCGTTTCCGAAATTGCCATCGTCGCTCTAAAATGCAGTATCACAGTATCCGGTACACTGACTGTAGCCTGTCAGGTAGTACCTGGCACATAAGTGAAACTGCGGTGTGGTTAGTGTTGCCATTACTTGCAGTGGCGAAACAGTATCTCCAAGTTAGGAGGGGCACAACATTTAGGGGAAGGGGAACAACATTTTTGCTCCATTTATAAATTACGACAGGGAAGGATTGCAATATTGTGAATTAATGAAGGAGAAACGATAATTCCAATAGAAACAGAGGTTGGGTAATGCTGAATATTTAATTATAACCATAGTTGCAGGAGTTACCACATGCCTGGATGAGGGGCGAGTTGTTTACCGAGATACACTGATATATTGTCCTACAATCTCTGATGTTAGTTATGCCTATGTAACATATTTATGACACACACATCTTCGCTTCTGGATTATAAACTTTTCTCTTGTTTTTATGCAGCAAGTAATTTAGGTTTTCATTGGACCAAAATAAAATTTATAAGAGAAGAAGCAATGTTTTGGAAGGGTGCAAATGTTTTCCAATTAACTATAATTTCGGAGACTTTACTAAATTTAGGGAGGGATAAGGTATACCCTGCCCCCATAGTTGTTACGTCACTGTTCCCATACTCTGTCTTACGTTGGAATTCCTCCTGAAGTAAAGAAAGTTTGGGAAAGAAGTCGCCAATGACTCACCACCATTCGGCATTGCAGTCGGCAGTATCTCGTGAGAGGCAACTCTTCAGCGTCTTCCTTCTCTTGCCACCAGACATCCTGTAAAAACTGCAGTGAGGTGAGTGCGGTGTAGAGAGAGGAGGCGTGGCTACAAGCTACAGTAGTAGACAGCCCGTACTACGGCCACAGTACACTAGAGTGAGACCATACCTGGCTCCAACCACAGGAGGTAGCTGTCATGTCAGGAAGTAAGAGTGCACGTACTCCACAACCGCACCTGTGTTACTTGGCAGGGACACTGGAATCACGTTACACTGTCAACACTGTTGGCATCATACATTTTACACTAACCTGAGCGACAATTCCTTCATTACGCATCTATAATATACTATGTTGTTAAGCGTAATGATTTCTTATAATGACTTAGTAGTGGTATGATACACTTTTCGGAAGCTGACAACAATAGTTGACAAGTCAAATTAAACTAAACATTTGTAATGATATCATTTTACGGAATACGATAATTTGTTTAGTTTCATTTCACTTTTAGAATTTACAACAACGCAGATAGATCTATGTTTTCATATGTTTCACTAGTTTGAAACGTCATATGTTGATGAATGGATTCAGAAATACATAATGAAAGGACTTTTACCGTAACTCATTTCCAGGCTTTTAATCAAAGATTTATATAAAACTAACAGGTATTGACAATTTTCTACGAGCAGTGATGAATCATGACCTCATTTAAAACGACGTTTTACTTTTTTTTTTTCCACATCTTTCTTCAAATACACTAAAAACCAATACCGGTCAGCTTAAATATTTGTGCGAGATAATCAGGCGTGGTTGTCAGCTCCAGCCAGCAGAGAGCACCCTCAATGCTTAATAGTACATTTAATTGTTAATATCGCTACAACACAAACGCGGTGGATATAAATGTGAAATATTATTACTCTTTGCTTAAAAATATAACATTAGAGTCACCTCTTACAACTAGAATTTTTTCGCACACTCGCCTATTATATTTATATAAATTTGTCCGTTATTTGTATTTATAGTATTAGTCATCATACAAAGGAAATATTGCAAAGGAAATTATTATTAACACTTAAAACAAATAGTATGTCTATAGTGTATTTTTTTAATGGCATCCGTCACGTGTAAGCAGGCTTCGTTAATTACGTAAAAACACTTTAAATGACAGAATTACTTAATTTATCGCTGCAGAGATGTGTAATATTTTAATGTAAAATTTGACCCTTCTAAAAGTATATTTTCTTTTTCCCCAAAGTGTAACGCTCTCCTTTGTAGTTTCAGTTCTTAAAATTAATTTCCGCCAGCCAAAAATATGATTTATCATTAAAACCAAATAAAAGTTTTAGTTTTGTGCAAAACAGAATTCCATTGTCATACCAACAAAGGAGTTGCTTATTTTTAATTTAGCTGGAATACAACTGTGTATTTAATGCATAATTCATACGACCTCGCCGAGTATCCTTCAAGTCACTCTTGTAGTATAACCGCGCAATGTAAAGTAGCTAAATCTGGCATAATTTATTAAGCTGAAGAAAATTTATATTTACAAACGAAAATAAAAAGGAAAACTACTTATATTTGGTATCTTTAAGATGGTAAATTGTGTGTAAGTCTAATCCAAAAAAAAAAATTAACTATCACGTTTTTTTAAATTGGTATAACAGCTTTTGATTATTAAATATAGGTATTAGTACCCTTTTACCATATTGACAATTTCAGATCCAAAATGGTGAAGGTGGCAAGTAAATGTTTACAACATTAAGTAACCAAAAATATAAAAATTTTTAAAAATATACTAATTTAAATTTTTCAATACTACATTCACTAACTATAGACACAAATATTGATTACCACCGCCTTTCTGCGTTTTACAAATTTGGGGTTTCCGCAATTAAAATAAAAATACGAAATATTTGGAACATGTTAACGTACATAGGTACACTATCAAATTAAAATCTTCAGCATGATAAAGTGTGCCATACCCTAAAAACATAATTTTATAAATCTTTCCAGCAATGATTATAATAACACCCAAGTCGTTAATTTCTCGTGATAATATTTTCTGCATAGGGTGAAACTCATCCTCAGGTTTAAAACTCATAATTCTTTAACTTATTTATTATTTTTTAAAAATATTTTAAATTTAATACAAAAGCGAAATAAATAAATGAATTTATTTGCCACTAGGTTAAATTTCGAAAATTATACACGATATTACTTTATACCACAAAGAACTTTTGCAGTGTTGCAGCACAGTATAAAATTCATGACCTAATATTTTAGTTGAATAGTTTTTTTAACCAAACATGCTTAGAGTAAAATCAATAAACTTTTATGTAATTAAAAAAGTTACTTCAAATAAATTACATGTTAACTGTATGTTGGTATTATTCAACACGTTTTTATGGCCGTGAACATACTCTAAATGTCATGATAATATTTTGCCGTCATTTTGAAATGATTATCAAATTTAAATAAATAAATAATTTAATTATTATTCCAAGAAAGTTAATGAACAAAATATTACATGAAATATTGAGTAGTAGCAGTAGCAGCCGAAGGACAGACGGACTGATGGAAAATATTATGTCTAGAAATTTCGGCAATAAAATGAGAGAAGTTAAACGAATAAATACCAGGCTATCAGAATTCTACTTCTCCGGGAGTTTACGTGTTAATAACCTTACCTCAGAAAATATTTTCAGCCAATAACTTAAAAATTAGAGACAGCAAGCAGCGAACTGTTTTTCCTCACAATCTCACACGGAATAATAATCAGTAATATCCTTTTGTTTGTTTGCTTCCATTGTATACATAGAAGAACAAACTAAGGTCTCACTCGCTTGCATGTTAAATGTTCTCTGTGTTTATTCTGACTACAAGACTACACATATATTAAATTTAAGGCGTCTTTATTAAAAACCTCTAACTGTTTACACAGCATAAAATTTAAATAATTATGAGTAAAATCCTAAATTGTTTTACTCTTTCAATTATTTCAAAATATTTTCCTTCTGACTGTCTATAAAAGTGGGCCAGTCAGCATTACAACCTGGCTAAAATTAGAACTGACGGTTGAGACAAAAACTTCCAACTATGTATACCGCCAACTATTGGCCCATCCCTAGACTAGGACCTTCATCTTTTTATAGGGTTCTAAGATGCTAACCTTTAAAATGTTGAGAGAGTTTAGGTTATTGTTACAATTATTTTTAATATTAATATTATATGGGACAACATTTATGTTATACTAACAATATTATTGTATGTATGCATATACAGCAGTTGAAATCCCAACGAAATTCAGTATCCTTATTACACAAGAGTAATACAGTTATGCGTATTTGAAGACAATATATTATGCGGTGGCTTCGGTTGTACATGCTAGTACTCGGAAATCCTCGGCGGACATTAGGGCTCGATAAAGTAGTTCTAGATAATAGTCAATATTGTCTGTAGTTACGGCCACTAACCGAACAATCGTGTACCACTGTTTACGTGAGCCGGGGATCATTATGATTTATGGTTATACGAAACATCAAATCGAAAATCATAAATTTTGGCATGACTTAAAAATTCGTTTTCGTTTAGCTATGTAATTAAGTGTGAAATATATGCTATATAAGTCTTTGGGTAATATGGCTTATTGATTTTAATTAACCCATAATTTTAGTTTAATGAATTCAGTATCATCAGAAATTAATTCTTTAAATTGGTTTCAGCGAAATCATATGTAGTTTACTTAATAATTATATATAAACCATTTTTAATATTTTATTACTACGCTTATATTAATATAACGTAATTTTTTTAACGTATAATTGCCCAATTTCATTAACAGTGCATTCATGTGTAGAGTACGGTGCGTTGTGTAAAGTTATAAGCATTTTTATATGCATATTCGCTTTCTGACCGTAGCTTCGGCTGCACGTGATTCACAATATCAGGGGAAGAATTAAAAATAATAAACTGAATTAATTTTTTTAGTTATTTCTAAAGGAAGCTTTCTAAAGTAAAGAGTGCAACTATATAATATCGTATATATTGAACCTCGAAAAACCATTTAACCTATTTTCACCCTCTTAAAAGTTTAATTTAAAAAAAATTAAATAATTTCTTAGGTGCATATGTAGGTAGCCTGTTAAAGCAAAGATCATAACGGTACCTCATAGGATTATTGAGCCGTTGAAGAGTTTTGGAAACCCCATCTGAAACCTTTTCACCTTCTCAGGAGCTGAATATCACAAAATCTTGAAATAAATTTTTGTACATTTATATACAGGCAACAATTTGAAGCTAAGGCTACAACGATATCTCGTCGGGTTGATAAACTACTGAGGAGTAATTGAAAACGCGTTAAAATTCTTTTCACCTTCTAAGGAGTGTATATAAAAAAAATACTAAAATTAAATTTAAGTATAGTATGTTTATGGAATCTCTGGAAGCTAAGAAGACAATGACACCTCATCGAGATAATAAGTTTATGATAAGTCTTAGGAAAGAAATTTTTACCTATTTTCATCCTATCAGGAATAAAATATTAAAAATCCTCTCTTAACATGTGCCTGCTCTCTAGGCGGAAGCTATACACAAAATTTTAATTCTTTTGCGTCCAGTGGTTTGGGCTGTACGTTTATGACTGAGTGAATCAGTCAGTCCGTTAGTAAGTCGGGACACGTCATTTTATACATAGAGATTTAATTTATGAAATGGCCCTCAACAATTTTGTAACGCACGCTTTTTGAGCTATAAGAATGAATAATTACTAACACGTAATTTTTATGTTTAACATGCTCAATATTATTTTTCACATGATTTATTTTGTTTTGTGACAAGATATATTTATTTGTTTAAAAAAAGAGTCCGTAATATTTATTTTGTTTTGCAACAGTGTTTTCAATAGGCCGCATATTTATATGTCTTTCTATTTTTACAGTGTGTACGTGTACTTACAATGCCATATGACTCTTTGCATTTTTTATCGTTGGGGCAGTTTTAAGTGGCAGTACAAATGATTTTGAATTGTGACCTTCGTGATTGGCCAGTTTATAAATAACGTTCTTAAGTTAGGTTTTCGAGAAGGAACACAGACATCTTGTTACGTGACGTCAGGCAGCCAGCCCGGTTGGGATGCGCACTCATATAAAAAATTAGATTTTTATAGGGAAATCCGAGTTCGCAGCCCTGAAATTGCAGGCCGTCTCACAGAGAGGAAGACGCGAGGTATTTTAAGTAATAAGTAGGCCTGTATCGCCTCCCTCCATGTATATTTCAGAGAGGTAGCTAGAACTCGTACTACGTCCGTTAAGGTGCCATTTAACTGTATGTTGGCACCGTACACCGTGAGCTGACATATAGGCTAGATGTCACCCAGCGCTCCTGCACATCCGGAGAGATGCCCCGTCTGCATACTTGATTATATGGAACTTCAAGACCTTCAAAATATACGTTTTTACCACTAATTTCAGCTAATAAATTTCAAATAAAGTTTTTCACGTAACACAGTTAATCCAAACCTTCGAGAACATTTTTCATGCCGCCATGTTGCTTTTCTTACGTACACGACTTTTACCGACATTTACCATGGCAAACCTGAACTGAATCCTTGCTCTGCCGCTAGCTAATTACTCAAGTTTTATTTAAATAAATTCTTTTGGAAGAAATAATTTTGGCGTGATTTTTTTAACAATTTAAGTATTTTAAGACTTAGCCATCACGAGTGCAGAATTTATCAATTATGTTGTCAATATTTCGGAGCCACAGATAATTTGCTAATTTGTTATGCCATCTGGATGAAGTATTTTGTATTTCTGATAAAGGTCAAGTAATTCTGAGCACAATTTAACTTTCAGATAATTTTTAAACGCAGTCGCCCTTTGTTGTCATTCAGTAGTCGTAGCAACTTTTCTCCTAGTGTTCCTACTTGTGTATGTGTTTACCCTGTTATCCAACCTTTTGCTGTGCTGCAGTGCTGCTGTGTGTACAATTGGTACATTTTACTTCAGATCGGTAAGACCAAATGTGTGTGTACTCCTATTTACTGTCTGGACGGGGCCTTCAAGTGTCACAACAGTGAATTTAATTTCCTGTTTTCACACTGTTTTTGTGTTACCAAGGAGTTAAAGGGTCAATCATTTGGGTTTTCAATAAGTACGCTAATCTCGTACTCAGTTTGGACGATCGTGACTGCGCAGCTATGGTTTACACTCTACCAAAAAAAACCGTTACACGTACTACAGCTCGACAGCTGAAGTACGTGTAACGGTACGTGTAACGTCACCCTCATATACACAGAGGTATACGGAACCCCTTTCTCTCTCTCGCAATCTCAATCTTACCTTGTGTTACGTTACATCGTTGTTGTGTCACACCTCACGTTGTGTGTTAATTGTGCTGTGCGGCGGTGCATTTTTGGGACATTTCATTTTATACGTAGAGATTTAATTTATGAACTGGCCCTCAAAAATACATCACACTGAATCTTAGTCCTTCTTGCATATGCGTGCAGATACGATTTTACTCAAAAGAAAAAGTTATGATACAAACATTTATATCTTATGTTAACACAATATATTCAAGGAATTAGAAAATAGTTTCTGAACCAGCACCCAACTTTCCAGTAATTCAAAAACTTATGATGTTTTTGCCTCTCGCCTCGCTCTCTTACATCTTCACCGCCTTAATTTCTCATGCACGACAGCTAGGCCTATATTTCGATCATTTCTCGCTAGAGTGTGTTGACAAGTAATATACAGTAATTTATTTGAGATAACGAGACATGAACTCTGCGATAAGCTAACCCAGAAAATAATGAGTGCAGTACAGCCGGCAGTGATATCATATGTGATGGAAAACCTTACTTATAATACTTAAAAAATAAAACAGATATCCTATTCTCCAAATTGAGAGATTAAGATTCTGAATATATTAATTTAAAATGTGCCTAAATCATGTTTGGTTTAATAACCCTACACTGAATCCATCCAGACACATTGTAACACCAGTTAATGAAGCTATTTGCTACTTATAAGCTTAAAAATAATTTTACCCAGCTCGCTATAAAACATGCTTAATGCTAGCGTGAAATGTAGAACTCCCCACGTCACATCTCATTCCTTCGCCAGAGATAAGGTAATTCTGGTTACTATGAAAAGGGCACCGCCAATTATGATAAAACTCATGTCGGTGCATACATAATTGAAAATTAATTATCTTTTGAAATTATCATAAACAACATCCCATGGAACCACGACAAGGGGTTAAAGGCATAAAATGTTGAGACCAACCTAACCTCTCGCATCCAATTAAAGTTCCCGCTCTTCGACCAGTCAAAGCTTAGGACAAACATATTCACAATAATGACTATTTCTCACAGAAACCAGGCAGATGCAAGGCCAAACATTCCTTGGAGCTACAAAGAAATTCTAATCACTCGGCCTCACTAAAATACTCTGAAATGGTTAAGATCCTCACCACAATATTTTAATGTCTAATAATCAGTAAACACCAAAGCTAATTAGTATACCTGCCTTGCAGAGTAACCAAAGTGCGAAAAGAAATGCCCCGTTTTCGCAAACAATTGGCACTCTTTCCAAAGACATGAGTAACGGAAAAGTGAGTGAAAAACAACAAAAAAATGCAAAGTTCTCGAGTCAGCAAGTGGAAACACAATACACACACTCCCTCAGTCTTTCAGCGAAAGAACTATACGTTTGCAGATTTTGCTGTCCTGTATCAAACTTGTTATTATATCAAGCTTAATTCAGGGAGAAAAAAATATTAGCTATAATTTTTAAGATAAATGAAAATAACACGAAGATAAAACCATTTCCAATTATTAATAGATAACATGATAAGTAGATAGATTTGGTAGGTTTTGTGACAGGGAGCTAGGAGCCAAGAGCCATGATATCACAGGCGAAGGTTGCGGCCAGCGGCCGGCGACCTGGGACGAACATGTTATCGACAAAATTGCCCTTTTCACCCCGAGAAACACTTCAGAAATTATTATTTTTAAGTCAAAATCACTTTTTTCGCCAAAAATTAAAAAAAAAAAAAATAGAAAAAATGAGCAAAGCGGATTTGAAGCTCAGCGATGCGAGAGCATGAAATATTTATTCCTCAGAGCCGTAAAATTAGCTTCAAGGCCCCGAACCAGTTCCGGCGGATCGGGCTGGATGAGCAGATAGTCACCTCCCCCAACCATCATCCTACACCTACCACATCCTCGCCTCCCCTATATAAACCCCACCCCCTCACCAAATTCATCACCATGCTCACATAACCCCTTCCCACCAACTACAACCTCTTTTCATAAAAATAAAAAGAACCACAAAAAAATTAAAAATTATAATAATTGAGGAACGTATTACATTAACTTCACACGTCCTCCGCTCTCCATAAACAAAGGCCCCTCATCCCCCACCTAACCACCCTATGTCATAAATATAGAAATATCACAAAAAGTTGAAAAATTATATCCAGAAATCGAGAAGCATAAGGTTACCTGACTCTCTCTTCCCATCTCGCCCAACGTGCCACCCTAACCAACACCCCTTCCCCTCAACAACAACCTCCCAATCATAAAAAATTGAGAAAAATCGTAAAAAAATTAAAAAATTGGGGAACATATAAAGTTACACCACCCTCTCCTCCTGTTCACCTCACCACTCTAAAAACCCACCCCTCACCATCACCCTCCCCAATCTAAACAATGAGTTAAATAGTAAAAAAATATAGAAACATTTTAAAATCCGAGGGACATGTAACATTACTCCAACGTAACCATCTCGCTCGACCCCAACACCACCTTCCCCTTACCTATTAGTGCACCAGTTATAAAAAAAATAGAGAAAATCGCCAAAAAATCGAAAAATAAGTATAAAAATTAAGAAAATTTACATGGATGACTCTGACCACTATGTTGGTTGTTGGAGACCTTGAAATTGACGCTAATGTCCTTAAACTCGAAAAATTAAAAAAAACAATTGTAAAAAATCGAAAGAAACTCATAAAAATGTAGGAAAATGTTACATTTGAGGCCTACTAACTCCGACACCCATGTTATATGCCAGTTAACTTGACCTGGACCTCAATAACCTTGAAGACTAAATATAGAAAAAAAATTGTAAAAAAAAAACAGAAATTCATAAAAATTAACGAACAAATAACGTTACTGACTACGACCCTCATGCTGCATTTTGGTGACCTTAATCTTAACTCTAATTACTACGATATCAAAAAATTGAAAAAATCNACAAAAAAAAAAAAAAAAAAAAAAAAAAAAAGTATCTAGGAAAAACTTACATAAATAACGAAAAATCCAAGTTGGAAGTGTGTGACACTGAGGTTTCGATTTTCATAAAGATGGCAGAGCACAGCCACTCCCTGGTAGGGCCATGGTGGCTGAGTGGCTAGCCTGCTCGGCTCCCGTCAAGGCGAAACTGGTTCAATCACCGGCCGGGCCACTCCCAGATTTTTGCATGCGGGATTCGCGCCGGACGATGCCACTAGTCGCGGGTGTTCTCGGGGATCTCCTGTTTCCCCCACCCTTTCATTTCATCGCTGCTTCATACTCATCTCAACCACCTTCATCAGCTCTCAAGACCTCGCTGTTAAGAGACGCCCAAATCTCTTCACTCACTACATGGTACGATAATCAGCAGCCGACTCAGCCCCTAACTGTAAATTTCATTGGCTATATAGCTAACCAATATTCCGACCCACAAAACGAATTATTGACTTTACCATCACACCTCAAGGGTGAAGAAGGAGGTAACGCCTCTATCTTCAGCTTCGTCGGAGAAGAAGCTGGGTTCTCATGTTCTTTTGTGGTGGAGAAGTTATTCTCTATCGGCTGACCGACCTTCGTCATGCATAACTTCATGAAGTGGTATTTTCGATTTCGGACGAATATATATAGCCGCTGGAGCCAGTCGGCAGGAGTCAGTCTACAGGAGTCAGTCGGCAAGAGTCATCTGCAGAAGTTAGTCTGCAGAAGTCAGTCTGTAGGGGTGAATCTGCAGGAATCAGTCTGCAGGAGTCAGTCTGAAGGAACCAGTCTGCTGGAGTTAGTCGGCAGGAGTCAGTCTGCAGAATTTAGTCTGAAGGAATCAGTCTGCTGGAGTAAGTCGGCAGGAGTCAGTATGCAGGAGTCAGTCAGCATGAGTAAAGTGCTTGAACTCATGTATGCTTGAAGACGATGTTAACCACTGGCGATGAGAAATCGAGTATGTCATGTACGACTAAATACATACCTTTAATGACTGCTCAAATTTACATGGAAAACAATGCTGTTACTGTACCAAGACCTTCGGTAAAAGTTGCATTGCATGGCGACATGAGACGAGTGATGTTCTTCCGCTCACTGAGAAACAGTAATCGTTACCTCCTGTTAATACACAATGTAATATATTCGCAGACTATGAGGGAACTCGCATTATGAAACGTTATGACAATGGCCAACTGCAATTTATACAAGGCGATACATTTAAGGAACTCTTCAATATCTGCAAGGGTTCATATACTGGGAGCCAGAAAGTGATATGTTAAATACCCATTTCTGCATCGATGGGCACTGATTTCACAGGCGATTATGACGATACAGTTAATGCTAATGACGGAATGAGACACCTATGGAGCACGGTAGAGTCGGTATGTTTAGAATGTACACTTCCAAGACATTCATGTGAAGTCTACGAACTTCAAGTAAACGATCGTCGGCTTTAAATACTGATGATTACCATGCGACTCATATAAAGAAAAGTGTACTTGATACTGAGGATGAAACAGGAGGTGAAGACAATCATGAAGACAGCATTGATGATAATGACTATGACAACAGTGTTGAAGAAGTATCTGATGAGAAGGAATACGATGCTCTTGATGTTCCCAAACATTTAACCAAGGAGTTTCTTTCGACAAGTGGTGTAAAGAAGGTGGAAGGCATCAAGAACGCTCATTATATATTTCCCGAAGACCCGAATGAACTTGATAGACTCAGACATTTGATTTACCTGTAAAAAGGCGGAGATCTCTTACACATTGTTGAGATATTTTCAACCATCGATGAACTGAAGGATCAGTGTTATAACAGATGAGACATCTGCAAACATCTGAGAAATTTAAATATCTAATGTATGCAATTATTAAATAGGCCTAGATAGAATGTGCATTATAAGTAAATAAATTAAATTTATGCATACATAATAGCGGTAGTTTATTTGTTATACATTCCATTCTGCTTCTCTGGAAGTCTTATTAATTCGGTTTCGTAAACGAACAAGAGAGTCTGTTTTAGATAAAATTTATGCGTGCATGTGTAGGAGGGGGCTATTGTAGGATCTGAAGTACTATGCCACGTTCGTGTCGATTAAAATCAGCTTGGTTATATATGGCGAAAGGATGAACATAGGAATATTTTTGAGAATTTTTTCACAACTGGTTGGTTGGTCTAGTCATTTCGCATCGCCTTTGGTATAATTAGCTCTGATTTAAATATTTTTGAAGTTTTGCAAAGTTTTGCGAAGATTTTGGGAAGTTTTTGTGCAAAGAGGTTAGCACCGAGATTCGTATTACGGGAATTTTTCGAGATTATCTGTCATAAACTGTTGGTATATATGGGCGGTATGGTCGGTTGGTCTTGTCCACCGTTCTAGCCATTTATGCAGGAATTAATCTTAGCAGGAGCCAGTCTTGGGTAGAGTCAGTCTCTTCAGGAACTGGTTGGGGTTTCGTTTAGTGAAAAAAAAAAAAATAAGGGGTGAGAGAGTTGTGTAGTTGGTTGACGGTGAGTATATGATGAGGGAAGTGGAGCAACGAGTGATGTTATGATTTGGGC
>NQII01001348.1:406139-421870 GCA_002778355.1 Clitarchus hookeri
ATATAGTCTGTCACTACAAATATTCGTATGTTTTAAAATGCCACGAAATCTGGTTGAAGTGTGTAAAAAAAATGGTACCATTGAACTACGGTGATGTACTTTCTTCAACAGAAAATTCTGGAGCAGTTGCACTACATTAAACAGGATGAAGTTTGTTGGTGAAAGAATTAAACTTGCCAGGTTATTTCTTGCCTCTTTAAATGTTGAATGCATTTGTTTGTTATGGCGATACTTGGAAGATAACAACGTACTGACACAATTGTCACATTGAATGGCTACATTAGGGCAGATTAACTCTCCCCGTCTTTCCTACTCGAGAAAATTGGTGTTTTTCTAGTGACCCCGATGTTAACGAGTTTTTAGCTAACCTATCTACGTACCTACTCACCTACTAAACATGACCTACCTGGCCCAGCCTATAGGCACACCTATGCTATTATTTGATTTATTAAAGTAGTCAACGTCAAGTTAAAACAACGGACTGTGTATGATATAATCTACTAATGCCCATGAAATTTTCTCTGGTAATAATGGATTAGTTTTGAAATTACCACTCTGTTAATATACGGTGAAATCACAGGAGACGTATAAAAATACTGAAATGTTTATACATTTTTTCCACTGGCAAATTCGTTGTGATATTAATACAGTTACATGAAGTTGTGAATAAGCAAAAAATTAGTAATAATACGCCATTACTTATGTTGTTTTACAGATATTTGCGATGGTTTTGAATTAAAGAATATTCTGTTTTTTACATTGTTAATTTTACAATATTGCATGTGTAAAATACACGGTGAGTATAAAATAATACCCCATATTTGAAGGTCTATGATATCAAAACCAAACAACCGACAACCTTGATTGATCAATCAAATGAACAGCGGAACCATGAAAATTGTTTACCATACATTCATAAATGTTCAATGTGACCACCATGAGCGGCCCGAACGGCATCTACGCGATAATCAAACTCGTTCCACGCTCTTGTCAGCATGTCCGGTGTTACGGTTTGGATGGCGTTCGTAACGCTCGGTTAGTGGTGGTAAGGGGGAAGCGAGCTCGCATTCGACACGGCTATGTAAAGGGTACGGTCTGATGTTTCCTTTATATGCCGAGAGATGACACTGGGAGCGTCTGTCGTCGCACTATGAGCGTGTGTTGTGTGTTAGTCCGCATCACGATGGCATCGGAACAACAGAAGGCGTTCTGTGTTATTCAGTTTGCTAAATGTGAATAGGTCACGACTGTTCAACGTGAATTCCGTCGCAAATACGGATGTCGTCCTCCCGATAGGTGGAGTATCGTACGTTGGTTTCGTCAGTTCCGTGACACAGGGTGCCTTTGCAAAGGCAAAAGTTTCGGGCGGCCGCATGTGTCCGAAGAGAATGTACAACGGATTCAACAAGCGTTCGTTCGCTGTCCGAGACAACTAACTCAACAAGCTAGCCGGGAAATGCAAATCCCTCAATCGACGGTATGGACAGTGTTGAGAAAGCGATTTCTGTAAAAACCATACAGGTGACAGCTTGTACAGGCTCTTACTTCTTACTACTTACTCGTGGTGTGAAACAGAAGGTGGTGACTGACCGTAAGAGGACTATACATAAAGGCATTCCATTCAAAACTGGAACGAACTATGGATCGACCCATTTCAGGGCTTGGAAGCACCAGTGGTGGAAATAGAGCTCGGCGTTACAAGGTTTGAAGAATATCTACTTGAACGCTGTTATGTGGTCATGTAGGATATTTCGTGCAGCCATGAGGTAAACTGTCACAAGTTTCAAAGCATATGTTGTGGTACTTTTTGCCTACTGAGATGTTCAAGATAATTCATGGCCCACAAATAATAGCTTGTACATTGTTACCAATCGGTCATTTACCAGAAGCTCAAGAAGCTCGATATATATACGTGAAAAATTCTTGAAAGACTTCTCGAAATAGTTCAAAACTCAAAACAATGTAAGATATTTTACATGAAGAGTTTATCCCGGGAATAAATTGAATAATTTATTTTTCCTACCTTGACCGCCGCAACTGGAAAAGAAACAGGTACTACGACCAACACTGATTCCGATATTGATTTTGATTATGGCTCCTTTTTTTAAAATGGATTCTGGTCCTAACACACACTCTGATTAATAGTCCCTTGTGATATGTGTCATCGCTAATTAATTGTATTCTATAAATGTGTTTTGGTCTAATTGCTTGCTACATTTGCAAACGTAAGTAGTAAGAAAATGGGCATTCGAACACAGGTTCTTGACAGGGACACAGGGACACCAGAATGCAAGGGCAGGAGGAATGCATTTGCAGGAGGTTTTTTCCCCAAAATGTCCTTTTCCCCCCCTCAAAATGGCTTATATATCCTACGAAATGCCACTTTTTCCCTAAAAAAAAGTACCTTTTTTCAGTCGAAATATCCCTATCTTCCCTCCAAAAATTATTTTTTCAAAAGAGCTTCAATGACTCCACAATGTAGCTAAACGACTCCTTTTTGGGCAATGAGGAATTAAGGAGCTTAGGAGTCGACCCCTACCATACTTCATGCTCATACATTCACAGCCTGTACTAACTTATAAGCATAGTTGGACGTAATTTCCGAACCGATTATGATGTGGGCGCCAAATTTGAAACATAGGCCTCGACGCCAACAAGTAAAATTATGAAATAGTCATTTAAGCCCTATGCTAACTTATAAACATAGTTGGCAGTAATTTCCGAACCGTTTATGATGTAGACGTCAAGTTAGTTACATAGGCCTCGCCGCCAACCAGGAAAATTACCAAATAGGCATTCAAGCCCTTTGCTAACTTATAAGCATAGTTGGCAGTAATTTCCGAGCCGTTTATGATGTGGGCGCCAAATTCGTAACATAGGCCTCAACGCAGACAAGTAAAATTACCAAATAGTCATTTAAGCCCTATGCTAACTTATGAGCATAGTTGGCCGTAATTTCCGAATTCGCGGCAGCTTCGACTTAGTCGAAGCTGAAGACGGGAGCTTGCTCCTGTCTTCAGTCGCGAATTTCTTACAATTTTTTTGTTTTTTTTTTTTTTGGAAATAAATTTCTAAAGTTTTGAAATGTAATTTTTTTAATTGTTAAAAAAATTTTAAATTCATTTTACAAAAAAAAAAATTAGTATACATATTTGTATACATAGTAGTATATATTTGTATACATTTTTGAAGAAATGCGTGGGAATTTTTTGGAAAAAAGGGCAATTTTGGGGAAAAAACGTATTTCAAGAGAAAAAATGGGGTAAATGAGGTTTTTTTTAGGAAATTCGGGAAATTTTTAGGGGAAAATGAAAATTTCGAGGGAAAAAAGGGACATAGACCTTGACCTTATGACAGGTAAACAAAATGTCCGTCGTTAGTTCACCTGTGTTGGTTCCATCGTGTTGGTTCCATCCTCAGCTGTGTGCGAAAAGAGACGAACCATGTCATTTTTGTATACATTTGGGGGAAGGGGCTGTCTTTGCTGGTACGAAAGTTTTTTTACAAGCAGCAGTGTACTGTCTACACCCTATCGACTAAAGCGTACGTGCTCCATCATGTAATGTCTTTAGAAAGATATATCATTGCAGTAGTGTACTGTTTTTTGTAGTGATTTTAATATATATACTAGCACGTTTTAGTATGGGCTGTGTGCGTGTGTGAAAACCACCAGAAATAAGAAACTGTGAATTTCATGACATTCAAATATATTACCACATATACACACACATATATATATATAATACATTGTTTTTTTTTGCATCATACTCTTTATCTGGACCCGGGGCGCTCTTGCGTTTGACATCGACAGGCCGCTGGGCATTCTCCTTAGTAATGTCAATCACGGCAGGTTCAGCCAAAGGTTCTTGCGGAAGGTAAACTCTTATCTTATCTTGCAATAAATCGTGAGTTATAAATTCGTCTGGACCAGGGCGTTCTTGCGTTTGACAGCGGCAGACTTCTCGCGTCTGGCGGTGGCGGTGGCGGCGGCGGCGGCGGCGGTAGACTTCTTGCGTTTGACATTGACAGGCCGCTGGGCATTCTCCTTAGTAATGTCAATCACGGCAGGTTCAGCCAAAGGTTCTTGCGGAAGGTAAACTCTTATCGCATCTTGCAATATAATCAATAATCATATTTATCTCTTCGCTGACAGAACTATATATTCACTTCTCTGTAATGCATAATAGATTAGCGACTATGTGAATTTCTTCTGTTACTCTAATTTATACCCTCATTCTGCAGGCCGAATACAAAGTTTGGTTGTTCGTGTAGGACATTCTAGATTGCGTGCCTCAATCTACATGCGCCTAATTTGGCATGTGGTCTAAGTAAATTTGTTCTCAACTGTAGCTGACGTATCGTACATAATGTCCAACCGGAACCCTTTCTGATATATTCTTCTTCCTCGTAACAAATTTTCTGTATACTAGCTTCAACGCTATCTTCAATTTCGCGTGTGTTATACAGAGGTACATTCGTGGCCTTGAAGGCCCTCTCGCTATATTCATCTTCGTGTGGTTCTGGTTTGGTATATTTTATCGCACCTTCTTTTTCCATCTCGCATGTAAGTTGATCTACAATATTCTGTTTCATATGCTTAAGATATGTACAAATACTGCCCACCATGTCTGATGAATAAGATGCAACATACATCTTCATAAGACCTCGGAATGAAGATTCTTTCAGTATGAACCTATTCTTATTTGGTAAGTCTACAACAGGTACAAGTGTAGGTGCTTTATATGTGCACGTTTTGACATGGTTGTAATACGACTCACGGCATAGTTTTACCTGATGGTTGTGTATTTTGAGTCGCATGCTGTCTGGAACTTCTGTTACATCATAACATTTGAATTCCCGACCACACTTATAGCAACAAGTAGTATAGTGAGCCCATTGCGTCTTCTTCAAACATTTTCCAGATTTCTCATGTTGGAGAGCACTGCTACTTTTACTAAAGGTCTTGGTGCAGTAGTAATATGAATATCTTGATGTCTGGGGTGAACTGCCCATGTCCAGGTCTGATGTTGGCGAGGGTGACAGCGCGCCGGTATCCAATGCGGCTAATGTCTGCCCTTCACATGTTTTTTCAGATGTATCCAATATGCTGCGCTTCTTAGCTGGAATAGGAGGGAGTCCTTCGCACGTTGCGAGATGTCTTTTTAAGTTATCACGTCTTCCAAATTGCGACTTACACTGTTCACATGTTAAGCTAGATTGCTTCATGTTCATAGAACAAGCAGTTCCATGTCGGCGGGAATTACAGCTCTTAGTAAATGGTTTCTTGCAGAAACAGCACAAATGACTTTCTGATGTATTTTCCATCTTCGCTCGAGACGATGTATACTCTTCGAAATTCGAATAAAAACTAAGGCGATTCCATCAATTTCACACATATACATATATATATGTTCAAATCTTCATATTTCGTCAATGGGATATAAGTTTTTTATGTGTTCTGTAAAACATATATTCAGCTAACGCCCCTCCACCACTAAACTCTGTTTTACATCTCTCATGCCGACGTGCGTTGCTACTTTTACTAAATATTTTACGGCATTTGCAACAATGTTTTCTGTGCATTGGTGAAGGATTGTGTTCATTGTTCACATGAAGGTCAGAAGTTGGTAGCGATTTAGGCGTATCAATACTTTATACAGCAGACATCTGATCGTCACAATTTTGTAACTTTGACAATGCGCTGTGTTGCTTAGCATGTAGAGAAACAAGGTCTTTGCACTTTTTCATATGTATGTTTAAACTGTCTATACGAGTGAACATACCTTGGCATATATCGCATCGATAGCCTGTGCGATACGGATTCAGCTTGCATTTATGTTTTATATGTCTCTTCGCATTGCAGGCATACGCAAATGTCATGTTACAGTAGTGGCACGGATGTCTAGGAGATGTGGCTATTCCAGCCATTGTTTTCTTAGTAGGGTACGTTGTCATTAATGATGTTGATGATTCGGATTTTTCTTTTGCGGATAACTTCCCATTAAAAATTTGCTCTATTCTCAGCAAATACTGATTGCCCTGTGTAGGAAGAAGAGCTTTGCATGTTGCGCTATGTCTTTTTAAGCTATTGGGTCTTCGAAAATATGATTTGCATTTTCCACATGATAAGATAATACATTTCATATTTTTTTGGCAACCAGTCTCGTGTCGACGAGCATTGCAACTTTTAGAAAAAGTCTTCGTGCAGTAATGACATAAATGCCTTTCTCGATTATTTCCCATCTTTATGTCAGCTTTCGAGACATGTTAGGCTTCTGTAAATGATATGTTGCAGTAGTGATGTGATTGTTACTGCCATTGTTTTCATAGTAGTGTGCGTTGCCTTTAATACTTTATCATTGCGTATGACTGGGCAGACTCTGAGATAACCTACGCGTGTATGTTTGGGAAGACTCCGAGATAGTTCTCCAGGCTTGGCCTGCAAGAGTGTGATGTATATTTTGTAGGAAAAAACTTAAATGTTAATCTAATTTGGGAAGACTTGACCCTTTCGAAATGACGGGAGTAGTGTTATGAAGTGGTATCTTAAACTATGCGAAGGCGGTCAGATGCCGCAGCGGCGTCTTGAGAGGTAATTTATGTCAATTATGAGTCGGCGCAGCAGTGGCATTTAAGAACGTCCTTAAAGGTGAATTATGATTGATGTGTCGGCAGCCAGACTCCTTTACTTCTGAGTCACCATCAGTGGCATTTAAGAACGCCGTTAAAGACGAATTATAACGTTTGAGTCACTGCTGTGTGTGAAACTTTATTGTGATTTACGTGAGGCTGACACAAAAACCTGCAGCTGCAACGTCTTGAACGTCTTGAGTCACCAGCACGCGGTATTGATGCCAATTACGGTAATTTACGGACGTCTCCAAACGCTTGCAGCTGCTCCCCTCCCCACACAAGTCTTTGCAGGACAGAGAAATTTAAGACAATATAAATACGAACCGAGGAGCGGACGCCGTGCAACCCCCTCGGGGGAAAAGACGTGAAAAAAGTTTTTTTGAAATTGCGTTTCATTTGGATATGGATCGTTTTAATGTGAATGAAATTTTGAACACCTATACATTTCTACTTTAGAACGAAGTTTAGTTTTTAACACTAAAAACCACTGTTTTATGGCCTCGTAAAATAAAATGTATTAATTAACCTCGGAACTCTTTCTTATCGCGTATTTTCGGCTGGTCTAATGTGTGCCGGTAGTGCACTCAGAATAGCCAACGTAATATTAACTTTTGTTCGTTCGTACATCAGCTGATACAGGATTTTGTTAATGGTACGTGGTTTGTTTTCAATACTTCAAGTTGCCACTCACTGACTGTCAGAATGTGGTCTTCTTATATGAAATGAACTATAAAAACTATGCGGGGAAAGCGCGCTGAGTTTTCTTCTTATTTTCCAAATGAATAGAGCCCGTAAGTGTACGCTCTGCACTGTGTATAAACTTTATGAACACCATCCGTATTATTTTGGCGAAATTTTGCGAGAGGACTGTTCGAATACGTTATTTTCATTTTACATTCGTGGATATTAAAGTGTAAATGCAATAATATATTCTTTTTAAACGGATAAACTTACTATTAAGATTCTTTTTTCGGATATGCCAGTGAACTAGTTACATACGGGGCTTCTGTGGCATTAGTATAGTGTTTTCTTTCCATGTATAAATGGCCACTGTGGCCGAGACTGCCCGCCTCCCACCAAGGCGAACCGGATTCAATCCCCGGCCGGTTCACTCCGGATTTTCGCATGTAGGGATGGTACCGGATGATACCTCTGGTCGTCGGGTTTTCTAGGAATCTTCCGTTTTCCCGCCCTTGCATTCCGGTGCTGCTCCATACTTGCCTCGCTTCACCCTCGTCTTTCAAGACCTCGATGTTAAGAGTCGCCCAAATCTCTTCTCACTCATTCATTCTCTCACACACGCACTCAACTCTCAACTCACGTTCCATGCCTAGCATTAGGAATCACTGTGCGTAGTTGTGAAATATCATCGCCCTGCCTACTAAAGTCAATGTGGTTTCGAATACATGCGAATAATCAAATTTTATGATGTCGCATTAGCTTTCGACGCGAAAACATGAGTCCGAAAAGATATCACACTTTGTTTATGTGCATACACAATTATATGTTTATAAATAGTGGCGATCATTGTCTCATAATGACGTGATCTGACATAATATTTGAATTATCTTTGAAAATACGAATTCGTAGACATGCTGTTCGATATACTAATTTAAAAGTTAAATAAAAATGCATTTATTTAAATACATGACTTTTATTTATATAATTATGCTATTCATAATATATGGTTGCAGCATCATATACTGGAAATCCGTCTTGGAAATACGAATCCACAGACAGACACATTGCTCGGCATTATTTTTTATATAAATTTTTAAAAGATAAATTAAACATATAACACAATAATTACATACATTTTATTTATAAAATTTGTTTTTTTTTGCATAATTGATGCATGTTATATTATAATCAAATTATTTTGAAAATACGAATCCATAGACAGGTTGCTCGATAAACTTTTGTCCGTAAGTTTAAACGTTATCCCTTTACTTATAAAATTATGCATTTTCAGTGTTGAGAAATGGTGGTCAACTAAGCTTATAAGAGGGCTTATGGTATAATTGCCCTTCCACACTGATCCTTGCTGGAATCGATGCCTGTGATATGAATTTGTTTTGGCTATATCCTAAACAGTTCGGGAATAGTGGCCAACTATGCTTCTTCGAGGGCTTAGGGCATTCTTGACTCTTCCGCCATATTCGTCATCAGGAGTGATGCCTACGTTATGAATTAGACGACTTTGCCTTAAAAAGTTCGGAAATGACAGCCAACTAAGCTTATAAGAGGGCTTTGGGCATACTTGACTCTGCGGACATTGTCGTCGCCGTCGGAGATGATGCCTGTGTTATGAATTTGGCGACTATAGCTTCGGTGAATGGGAAATGGTGGCCAACTATGCTTATACAAGGGCTTAAAGTATGCTAGCCCAAATCACTATGTTCTTCGTCATGGGTGATGCCTATGTTACGAATTTGGTGCCTACATCATAAACGGTTCGGAAATTACGGCAAACTATGCTTATAAGTTAGTACAGGCTGTGAATGCAAGAGCATGAAGTATGGTAGGGGTCGACTCCTCAGCTCCTCAACTCCTCATTGCCCAAAAAGGAGTCGTTTAGCCACATTGTGGAGTCATTGAAGCTCTTTTGAAAAAATAATATTTAAAGGGAAATTAGGGAAATTTCGAGGAAAAAAAGGGACTTTTTTTTAGGGAAAAGTGGCATTTCGTATGATATATGAGCCGTTTTGAGGAAAAAAAGGGACATTTTGGAGAAAAAACCTCCTGCAAATGCATTCCTCCTCCTCTTGCATTCCGGTGTCCCTGTGTCCTTGTCAAGAACCTGTGTTCGAATGCCCATTTTCTAACTACTAACGTATTTGCCTCTTCAACTTAATCTCTTCTTCCATTTATATGATCAATTGTTGTTAGTTGTTCGACACATTTTGTTAACTATTTTTAATTAATAAATATAAGCTTTAATTTATGTAATCAGTGAGTTTATAATCTTCTTTATACGAGAATTTTGTAAAAGTATGATAACAGTTCTCAAATCCTCACGTTTTCATTTCGATGTATATTCAAAATCTATGCCGCCATATTTCAGGTGCAGTTTCGGAAAAAAGTAACTTTGACTTTTGAAATGAAATCAGCGACTACTTGATTTATCGTTATTCCGAATTTTAGTCGACATCAAGTTATTTTGCGGTTTTCTATTTGTATTTGGTCACACTGCGCGTCTCTGTGCTTGCCGTGTCCAGCAGTCGAGTTCCTCGCACACGCATTTGTGACGTCAACATTGTCAACTTCTCTGATTGACGTGCACTTCCCCTCTGTCACCGCTTCACGGGACCGGCAAATTGAATTTTGTTGAAAGAGAGCCATAAATCGATGTTTCCGGTGCTGGTGTATTCTCGAACACTTGCGATATAGGAATAAAAGAAGAATTTTGGGTACTTATAGTTGGGAGGGTACACAGTACACTGGAAAGTAGGGAGGTTCACGGTCGAATCATGAGACTGGCGAGATAAGTACCGTCTATGTATATTTGTGTACATATTTGTTTTTTTTTTAATTGGAAATCAATATTGTAATATAATATATAATTTTTTAATTTTACTAGTAATTCTTGTTTTGATGTGATACCAACTTGGCGAAATATGTTTCTGATATTTACTTATCATATCCATAATAGTTTTGGCAATATTAAGCAAGTGATGTTAGTTTGTAGTATTTTAAAGTCCCAAGAGGTAAATGAGTTTCAATCAAAGTTTCCTGTTACATTCTATAAAATAATAATATTGAATAAATTTGAAATTTTAAATTCAAAATCATTGATAGGGAGAAATATGTTCCAATATTTTATAACGCATATGATGTTCCATATGCGTTACTTAATAGGCTGACGTGGTTTGCTGAGGAGGGGGGGGGGGAAACTTGGTTGGAAACAGTGGCATATCCACATCTGCGTTTGGGGTAAGGGCGCCTACTATCTTTGGATCTTGGGGCAGAGAAAAACCTTCAGGGTCATCAGTGGCTTACTCCCGGGAAATCTTTTCTAATTTAAGCCTCAACACTTTTAATTTTAAGCCACGACATAAAACTATAAAATTCACTAAAGCATTTTAAAAATGTAATATATAGGTTCAAAATGTAATATTAATTCTACTATTTAAGACAACAACTTCTATTTAGATACGAATAACATTTCATTTCCACCTTATAAAGGTAGCCCAGAGTCTTGTAACAGCAAACCTACTGCTTTCTTGACTGGGAAAATGTGGTGCGGGAGTGTTACAATATTAAGTTGTTATAAGGTTAAAACAAAACAAGACGGCTCAGTTCCTACGAAGACTCAGTTAACTTGTAGGGAAATTTGGTGTGGTCTATTCTGTAACTGAGTTCTCTTTCGACTAAGCATGACTGCCCTCAATACCTCTGGATACATCATGCCTCGTAGCCTCCTATTAACAATCCACAGCTTGATAAAGCATTGGTCACATGAAATTTGAATACAAGGAAGTATGAGAGGAACCTTGTATAACTTACATACATCCCTTCTGTTCTTTTGTAGAGACCATGTTTTCATTTTTAATATGCATCGACAGTGCCTGATCGAACATGGATTGGGCCTTTACTAATTCCATGAACTTCTCATGAATGAAAGGGTCAGAAATTCGATATTCAGCTTCACTACTGCGACTTCCAAAAAATGTCATTTCTTGTCAAGCCATAACAAATATTAATAGTATAAATCTTAGAGGTTACTGAAAAATACGTTAAGTATAAAATGTTCCCTTTGGTATACTGCTTCACAGGTCTACCAAAGGGTAAAGTAAAAAATGCCTTAGTAGGAACAAGTGGCTGTTAGAGGCTTCATGTCGCTGAATTGCAGTGTACACGGCACCTGATTTTCATAAAGCTCCATTACCTCAAGCTGTGAAAATTAACTCACTTAACTTCCACTGTTTGGTTCGGAACACACACAAACCCAAAATAAAGTAATTCTTTTAACTGTAGAATAAGACAGCCACATCCATTTCTCAACTACTTCCTGTAAATAAAGGGTTTGTGTTTGTTGAAGACCTGTATCACAATATTGCCATGTTATGTTTTAGGCTGAATGGGGCGATGTCGAATGAGTAACTTCCCCTCCTCTTCTGTCAAATGCCTTTGGAGTAAATTGAAGAGTAGAGTTTCTTGACTGCATTCTCTGCACAAAAACAATTATTTGGACATTTACCATACTAGTGTACACGCTTAGTGTGAAAGCGGGAATGGTAATTTTTCCCCCTATACATTCACTGTAGAGTTCTTACGTTTGCTCAGGAAACAGTCAGATGCGTAGGGGAGTTCCCGACATTCTATAGTAGCGACGCTTATCATTCCTATATCTGCAGCTTAATGTGTCGTGTTTTTTTCCATACAGTGCATAGTTTGAATACTTCTATTACTATTTAGGAAGATTGCCAGAACATTTTTGAAAGAGTGGACTGTAATTATTCACATTACCTAAATTGGTAGAAATAGCAGAAACGTTTGTTTGAAGGTTACCATAATTAACGCCTTCATTCGTTTCGTTGCCAATAACTAACGCACCCTTAGTGTGGTTGTTAAATAGTGTCTGGAATGCCTTCGAAGTTATATGTCTGACTTAATCTAAAAGCACTATCAGTAAATTCGTTGGTTCCTTTGGGAGTTTAAATTTGATTACAATATTTATAAATACTTTCTTTTACAGCGGTACCACCATAAGTGCTCGTATTTTGCTTGCATGAGGTCCATCCTTCAAAGTATATATTGTGTTCCCGATTTGTTCACATCTATGTGCTCCCAGGAGAGCTGTGATTCTTCCATCTCGGTAATTTTAAAAAAGGTTGCAGTTATTCTATTTGAGTACATTTAAAAAATGGCGATAATATACATATGATATATTGGTGACGTTCCTTCTGCAGATAACTACAGTGTTCAGCAAAGTGATATGTCAGGAAGTAATGAAATCCCGGACCTCGCAAATAAGTGGAGTGGAGAGTGGAGAGATTTAGGTGGATCTTAACATCGTGACGGTCTTGACAGCCGAAGAGGGTGAAGTGAGGTGAGTATGGAGCAGCACCGAAATACAAGGGTGAGGGAGGCCCCCGAGAAAACCCGCCGACCAATGGCATCATCTGGCACGATTCTTAAATGCGAAAATACGACAGTGACCCCGCCGGGAATCTTACCCTGTTCGCCTTTGTGGGAGGCGAGTAGTGTGACTACTAGAGCAACGGGGCCCCACGCAAAGGATAAAGGCGAGAAACGCACTGGGAAATTAATATGTGGAAACGAAATGTCGCACAAACAAAAAGGCCGAAGGGTGAGAAGTATAAATCGCTTCGTACAACTGATAATACAATTAAACAATGGTCTTTTAAACCAATATGTGACATCTGTGTAAGACGTGTTTATGTTGAAGAAACACACCAACAAAAAGAGAATATTAACAGACGCTTTTGAAGAAATTTGAAATTATAGTTCAACGTAATTAGTGTATTGCCAACTGTGTAGATTTTTAAGAAATTACACGAGAAATAAACAGAAATGCGAGGCAAAATTCAGCAAGAAAAAACAATGGCATTATTTTATTTATGTTGGTGTGCAAGACATTCAAGTTTACCAACGTTCGTTTCTGAGAATATTCTCGACTGCTGTGAAATATGTGTCTAATACTCTGAAGAAATTGTTCTCTGAAACCGGAATCATTTCACCTGATAATCGAGGACGCCATTCACCTAGTAAAGTTACTAACCCAGGCATTATAACTAACATAATTAACAACATGGAGTCTTTTCCATTCTACGAGTTGCATATTCGCGAGCTAAAACTGTCAGAAAATATCATGGTTCATAATTTAACGTGTTGCTCATGTACTGCAGTAATAAGAGTATTTCTATTCTCCAATAAATAAAACGTGCCACAAACTCAGAATAATCCTTAAAGATACAAACACAGACGATGACAATTAATCTATAAAATAATATAAAACTTTTTAAAGTAGGCTGAAACATGGGACAAGCTTAATATCTGAAAATAAAAAGAGAGCTGGAAAAGTAAGTTGAAAAGTAAGCCGTAAAAATACTCGCCGACTCGAAGATTAATAAGTTGCCTGTCATTTTAACTTCGCAAGCTATGGGTGCTAAAGGAAACCACCTACGATTCAGGTACAGCTGAATTTTATAACGTTATATGGGATAAATCTTTGGAGCAAGGAGAGGATGCTAAATGGCTTCTTGTGTATGACTTACATGTCATAATAAAAAACTGGATCACATTATGAACAGACAACTGTTTAGGGCAAATAAGAGACATAATACCTGTAAATTGCTACATGCTTCTAGTTTCTGAACTTACCCGTCTCAAATTGATTGACCACATATGCATACTAAAAGGACACACAAATGTAGAATTATACAAATTACTTTCATTGCGAAGAAATGAAACAGTTAAAATATTTTAAAATAACATTCCTCATTACTGGGAGTAGTACATTAACACAGCGAAGTAAAACAAAAATCACTGCAAAGTGCAACACTTATCTATGGATAACTTTCTGAATATCACCGCTTTGGCAACAGATACATTAGTGGCAAGACTTAACGGATGAGAATGGCAATCAGTTCCATATCTCTACAGCAGTATGCCTGCGTGTTCAAAAATAAATCCCTGGAAAACTGCTCTTCAGACCTGTTTTAATGAACATTGATTTAAAGTAATAGACCTTCGTTGACATTCAAGAAATAACCTGCAGCTTCCAGAAGAACTTCCGCCATTTCTAAAAAAATGCAAGGATTTCATGATTCTTATGCAGGGGATCCCGGAACTCTTCAGATATTACTGAAGGATTATTCTTCATTCCTCAGGCGTTTCTGAATTCTCTGACACCGATATTGTGCAAAATAACTTTTGACTGTTTGGTTTTAAAGTAAAGAATAAATGTTATGTTTCCGTTCGTTAAAATGAAAGTGTAACTTGTTATATCATTGTAGGTTGTAAGCGTATAAAAATGAAAAGTTGCGTACTTCATGTTTCCTGTTACAATTTTTTTGTCTAGAAGGTGGCAGCTGTAACAACACTCATTACTTTAGAGATAAAACTGCAACAGCTATTATTTCATCGCTTTTGTTATAAGTGATCTGTATATAAGTTTGTGAGAAGTTTTTATTAGTAGGTACATAAATAAAACCATCTAAATGTAAAAATGTGCGTTTATCTTCTGCACATACCTGTAAATGGCATGTTTTAAAACGTTTTACAACAATGTTTCTATATGTTAGGGAAAAGTGACACTAAATAGGAGACCATTAATATGTAAGTCCGCGTTTTTGTAAGTTATTTAATTAAAAATTGTGTTCTAACTATTATGATTGAGATTTTTCATGTAAATTCAGGACTGTACTGAGAATATATATAGGTTTAAAAATTCGTGGTTGTATTGAATATTTATACCGATTCCCTGCACACTTCATGTTTTGGATGTAATTCTTGCTACTTCTCAGGTTCAAATTAGTCGAGCAGGTGTCAGTAAATGTTTCCCTGGAAGTTCATAGTTGAGGTACCAACAACTGATATCATGGATTTGTCAATGTTTTTTTTTTTTCAGGAAAGGTATAAATTTTTTATTGACAGAACTTACATTAAAACTCCTAAGTATCTTTAAGTCTTTATATTTTTGGTACTAATAAATTTATAAATGTTAACTTCAGACAAGAGATGCATGTTGGAAGCAGTATTGATTAAACAACACAGACCTAATATATATATGCATATATATCTATATATATCATTCCCTTATGCCCTTTTGAAGCATTGAACACAAAATAAACACTTTGCTGCGAGGTACTGCCATTTGCATAATTCCAACAAAGTCATAAAGGGTTTAAGTAGTGTCCCTGCTGGAGGCAATGAGATAGTTTCCATGTATATGCATATTGAAGGCGATATCAGCGAGGGCTAAGTTAACCGTTACTGAGGGCTCCCCTGACTGACAGAGCAGGACTATACTGCGGGCGCATGTCTGGCTTAGATCCGGGTTGCTGGGAGGGCTGGTAGCCGCCCTTGTCGGCCACGAATCTGGTGCGGTGGACGACGCCGGCCTGGTCCAC
>NQII01001348.1:421896-448138 GCA_002778355.1 Clitarchus hookeri
CCCGCCTGGTCCACCCATGAGTACTCGCCCACCACCACCCACTCTTCGTCCGGCGTGCCAGCGGCCTTCAGCGTGCCTGTCTCCTGCCTTGACGTGCCGTCCGCAGTGCTCAGTCTGCACACACAAACACATCTCCTTCAACCAGCACTACTACAACGCACTGCAGTTGTAGAATAACTACCTTCACCAGCATCCATATATGAGGGGCTACAGCGACACTTCTCGTCCCCTACTACGGCGAACAGGCTGCACTCCCCGCGGAGTCAGACGTGGACTCTGACATGTGGAAAAATGGCGGATGCCACAGAAGGCTGCTGGATTTTCTCTTGGCAGACACGTTTCCCTCACCATTGTGTTATGCTGTTGCTCCACTTCCATTTCACTTCAACCTCTACAGAGCACAATTGTACTTACGTACAGTGATGTTCGCAACACGTTCCACATCCATACACTCAACAATAACGAAAGGAAATAAATTAAAAATGACAATTGATTTCTAGTAAATGATACAAATAAGTCAGGACACTGAAATATGTGTGTATACATATATATACACACAGAGAATGGTTCACGAGGAGTTATCGCCACTCACAGGGCATATTACTTACATCATTTGGAGCAAAATATGTCATATAAATGTGGGTCCTATTCCCAATATTTACAGAGTAATTCGATACTTTTTAAAAATGACGAATAAAATAATAACTCTTTTAGAAGTAAATACAATGCTGTATTATCAGGCTGTACTGTTTACAGCTGCGTCTAACAAGCTTACAAATGTTTCCGTCTACTTCCATACACTTGGCCACACATTTATGAATTATGAACCGCACATGTTGCTCTACATAGGTGCACACGGTTGTATTTGATTTATGTAGTGGTATTCATGATACGCGCAAGTAGTTCCTCATTTGTTTGGGCAGTCATTCTGTAAACAATATCTTTCATCCATCCCCATACGTAATAATCTAGTGGTGATAGATCTGGCGATCAAGTAGACCAGGGGTGGAAACCGCCTCGTCCTCTCAATCTCTCAGGGAAATGCCAATTTAAGTGTTCAACTACAGCACGGTGAAAGTAAGGAGGTGCACCATCATCCTGGAAGATGATACGACGTCTCACTGCTAACGGAATATCCTCAAGTAGCAGCAACAGTTCTTCTTGAAAAAATTGCAGATACACCACACCAGTCAAGAGTCCCGGGAAAATGAATGGCCCAATCGGCTACTCGTGTAGTACTCCACACCACACATTGATCCTGAAACGGTTTTGAAAACTCCTTTCCACTGTAGGAATGCTGATTGTATAATTACTCGGTACATATTGGGAATAGGACCCACATTTATAAAAATATATTTTGCCCCAAATGATGTAAGGAATAAGCCACGTGAGTGGCCGTAACTCCTCGTGAATCATATACACACACACACACACACACACACACACACATATATCAGAGTCTTGACTTATTTGTATCATTTACTAGAAATCAATTGTTCTTATTTTTTAATTTATTTCTTTTTATTATAACTGTACTTTGATATACTGTTTATTTTTGCATATTATCATGATGGCTGATCGTTGACAGTGGTAAGTTTTAAGGATAACATTCAGACTTGTCCTAGTTTTTCTGAACTTTCTTCTCAAACAGGCACACAAGCACCACTAGATCCACTCCCTACTTTGGAGACCTTCGATCTGACGAATTGCGTGTTGCTGTAATAACTGGTGTATTTATGGTACCTAGGGTGGCTCAACAGTTCTGGTAGCAGATGCTGTGGTTGTATCTTGCATGGGTTTTGTTTGCATGCTTTAATGAATGTTTCTTTTCTCCCCTTTTACCGAGCATGGTTGGGATGGTGATGGAAGTACTTTTGAAGATATTTGCTAGCTTGGTTAAGCAGTGTGTTGTGTTGGTAATTTCTTTGTTATTGGAAGTTGCTTGAAATGACAAATGCCTGCTTATATTATCCCTGAATACCTCCTAAATGAGGGAATCCTTTATGAATTATGTTTGTGGGGCATTAAACATGCTGCCACAAATGTTGCATCTTTGCGCACTTCTTTGTGTANATCCTTTATGAATTATGTTTGTGGGGCATTAAACATGCTGCCACAAATGTTGCATCTTTGCGCACTTCTTTGTGTAGTGCCCTTCAGGAAAATGTGCTACCTAATCTTGAGAATCTTGCTAACATAGCTGTAAAATTAGGGTACCAAACCTGNGTGCCCTTCAGGAAAATGTGCTACCTAATCTTGAGAATCTTGCTAACATAGCTGTAAAATTAGGGTACCAAACCTGCGCTACTGAATTACTTGTTCTCATTGAACTTATTAATGATTTAGAGGAAACATCCTCTCTTCAGTCTTTACCTTCAGTTAGGAAACAGTTTGGCACATTTTCGGAGGCGTGCCAATAATATTTTGAGTACTTATGAGAAAGAACTTGCTGTCATACAAGTTAATCATTGAAAAATATATTTTGTCAGATAACATCTCTATTTGAGGTATTAAATCGAGTGAAACAGTCTAGTGATTACGACCACTGAACATTTCGATGGTGTTACTTTTACTTCTGAGCAACTGCGTAACTATATGCTTGGGAGACCTAATACAACTGAGATCCAACATTTCCAATCCGTTCCAAATATGCATAACCTAGTGCAACTCTTCTGGTGCTGCTGTAACCAGTCCTGCCTCTATCTCTCCACCATTTGGAAGTCGCAGTATTTTTACTACTGTATGTTCTACTCCTATGAATACTGGTACCATGTTTGTGCCACCTGTGTGCTTGACGTCATCTGTTTTCCCAAGTGCTTGCCAAATACCTTTTACTGACTTTGGTAACATTTTTCACACCTTAGAAAGAATGCAAACGGACTTTCCTAGTATCTATGGGCTGTATCTGCCTGGGTTTCTTGAGTTTTTGAACATAATTGTAAAGTTGCATCAAACTAAAACAATACCTGAAACTCAGCTGTTAAAAGTTATATACCCTTTCATGCATGGCCAACCAAGTGAGAGAATCCAAATAGCAATTGCTCAAGGAATTACCTTTGATACTTAACATCAGTACATTTAACATTTCGTCATACCTTCTAAGCTTTTAACAAAACTACGTTTGGGGACAGTGCAATCGTTTGCATCAAAGAAACGGTGGTTATCCTCAGGCTTTGTATAACTGAAAGTGATGTGGTGGACAACATTCTAGAAGGTCTCGCTCCCCAGAAACGCTTTCGCCTTGTTTTCCACAGTAAACCCACCAATTTTGCCATTCTTGACAATGTGCATACATTCGCAGAATAATCGGTATGTCGATCAAAAGAGGTAAAAGTTAGGTTTTAAATTCTTTTCATGTGAACAGCATAAGGATGGCCGCGATTAATCTAGCACTAATGGGGTTGATTGTAAATCTTCAACAGCAATGAAGGATCAGGCCAATCTTCCTAAGCAGTGTACCAATCAAGAACAACCGCCATCTAGGTGCCCTACTTGCCACTACTGTAATAAGGTCTCACATATTACTCCTAACTGTTGGAAGTTAAAAACCGATATGCGCGACGCCGGGAAGTAAGCGATAGTTCTCGCAGTAGGAGTAAATTGGTCAACTCCTAGGTAAATGCTCAATTTTACAGGATGTGAGTACTTGTCAGCAGTTCCAGTGACTGTTTGGCCCACTTGAGCCTAATGAAGCTATGAATGAAGCTAGTGTCTGCAGAAAGCATTTTCNCAGTTCCAGTGACTGTTTGGCCCACTTGAGCCTAATGAAGCTATGAATGAAGCTAGTGTCTGCAGAAAGCATTTTTCCAATCTTGTAGGATGCCGAAAACCTAGTACCCCACAAATTGAAGTTACCTTGGGCTCTCTTCAGGTGAATATGCTTGTTGAATCTGATTCGGCGAGTAACATTATTTCTGGCAAATTATTTAAAAAACTACAAAATTTTAACCTGACAAAATATGTTTAAATTAATTACTTCAATCGTTATACTGCATCTAATGATTCATTGCCGATATCATGGAATGCAAATATTAAACTGCTAATTTATAATTTAACATATTTAATTAAGTGCCTGGTAGCAGAAAACATAAGTAAAGNAATGCAAATATTAAACTGCTAATTTATAATTTAACATATTTAATTAAGTGCCTGGTAGCAGAAAACATAAGTAAAGATTTTATTTTAAGTGCTGAATTCTTGAGAAAATCTGGTAATATACTTGACATCCATGATAATCATGTGTTTTTAAATCTGCTCCTGAGCAGGAAATTTTATTTGTTCCCTTGACATAAGTGCTGAGTTAAATTCAGACCCATCTGTAAGTCTTTTAAGTCATTTAAGTGAAATGAAAATGCAGCTATTCAGGACCTTTGTAGTCAAGTTTCCCAATGTGCTCACCTCAGAACTGGGTTTAACCAAATTGCTTCAGTACAAAATCGAATTATTAGCTAAAGAGTCAGTCAAAATACATCCCTATCGATTAGCGCCTCCACGAATGGAGCTTTTAAGATTCCAGGTTTAGGATCTCACTACAAAATGTGTTGTTGGACAGTCCACATCTCAATATGAAAACCCAACCTTTTTGGTCCCAAAGCATAATGGAAAACAAAGAATGGCGGTTGACTATAGGAAGCTTAATCACAAATTGAAATTGAATCAGAGCCTTTGCCTTACCTTCTATCCGCTTTTCATTGGTTCAGCGAGTCAAATTTCTGAACTACAATTTATCTCAATCAGATCACACAGGCCAACGATAAAAAAACTTTTTTAATAATTTTGGGTATTATTATGTTTTTTAGTGTGCTGAGTCCGAAAATAATAATAAAAAAAAGTCATAACACCCACCATTTTTTCATATTTGAATATACAAAATGTGAGAAATTAATTTTTGATCTAATATCTGTGCATGTTTATATACTTTATTCATATATTTTTATATACATTATAATATATTTTTATATACTTGATATACATTATTAATATACTAAAACATACAGTAAATCTAAATGAAATTAGGTTGGCAGTGGTGGTACGACTGTTTGTTTACTTTCAGTCAACACAACCTCACTTTTCAGCCTTTTGCCCATGTGCTCTAAGTTGGCTAACCAAGGTGTAAAAACTTTCCTAACAGTTTCTGTTATATATGTGGTGAGTTTGTAATTAAAAAACATCAAAGAAACATTACAGAGATTGTTAAACAAGTGTACTTGGTATATTTTGGAATAAAACTCGGTGATCAAAAAAAACCTTGATCTCCACACAAGGTATGCTATGTTTGTGTTGAAGACCTTAGAAAATGGTAAAAAAAAAAAGAAAGAAAAACAGCTTTTAGATTTGCAGTACCCATGATATGGAGAAAAAAAAATCATTCAGACAATTGTTATTTTTGTAGCATTGATGTTACTGTATATAACTCCACGGCCAGTCGGTCATGGTCGGGACTTCCTGTCCCTGAGCCACCACAGGCTATTGATGACGTTTTACTTGATCAGTTCAGTGAAACTGAATCTGATGAAGGTAAACCGGATGATGATGAGTTCCAATGTTCTCCAGAAAATTTAGAACCTCAGTTGTTTACACAGGCTGAGTTAAATGATTTGGTAAGAGATTTGGGTTTGACTAAAGAGAAAGCTGAATTTTTTGGCTCTAGGCTAAAAGAAAAACCTTTGTTGGCACCTGGAGCATCTATTAATCAATATAGAACAATAGATCAACAGTTCGCTAAGTTTTTTTTAAGCAAGAACAGGATTTGGTGTACTGCCATGATATTGGTGGTCTAATGAATGGATTTGGAATTGAGTACAACAATGAAAATGGAGGCTTTTTATAGACTCATCACAAACTAGCTTAAAAACTGTTATTTTACATAATGGAAATACTTACACTTCACTGCATGTGGCTCATTCAGTCCACATGAAGGAAACTTACGAAAATCTAGACATTATTTTAAAGGAAATTAACTATCCTGCTCNTACTTCACTGCATGTGGCTCATTCAGTCCACATGAAGGAAACTTACGAAAATCTAGATATTATTTTAAAGGAAATTACTATCCTGCTCACGATTGGATGATGTGCGGAGATTTGAAAGTTGTTTGCATGCTCCTAGGCCAACAAAAGGGATTTACTAAATTTCCATGTTTTATATGTGAGTGGGACAGCAGAGCAAGGGATCGACACTGGTCCACAAAACATTGGCCTGCAAGAAAAACCTTATCACCTGGAAATAAGAACATTTTGTATAAAACTTTAATAGATCCAAAAAAAAAAAATTCTTCTACCACCACTTCACATTAAATTAGGTTTAATGAAACAGTTTGTAAAAACCTCGCCTAAAGATGGTGAATGTTTTAAGTATTTATGGGAAAAGTTTCCTCATTTATAAGAGCCTGACATTCGTAAAATGATGTTCGATTCCAACTTTGAAACAAAAATGACTACAAAGGAAAAGGAGGCTTGGATANAAGAAGCTTCAAAGAGCAGAGAGAAAGGAAATACGAAAGAATAAACACTTAATATGTATGTAATGCATTTTTTTTTAAATACAATCGCATACATTGCATTTTAAATACAAATGCATAATGTGAGAGAACTGTGGGTGATACAAANTACTGCTGGTCACTTCACCGAGAACAACAAAATGCATCACATCGGAGAAAAAGCTACATAAGAAGCTTCAAAGAGCAGAGAGAAAGGAAATACGAAAGAATAAACACTTAATATGTATGTAATGCATTTTTTTTNTAAGAAGCTTCAAAGAGCAGAGAGAAAGGAAATACGAAAGAATAAACACTTAATATGTATGTAATGCATTTTTTTTAAATACAATCGCATACATTGCATTTTAAATACAAATGCATAATGTGAGAGAACTGTGGGTGATACAAANTTTTTTTTAAATACAATCGCATACATTGCATTTTAAATACAAATGCATAATGTGAGAGAACTGTGGGTGATACAAAAAAACTGATGCAGATTCAGTTTCAGCACCCAAAAATACACATGATTCAGCTGCATTTATTTAAAAGGTTTTCAGAAAATATTTTTTTGTTGGCCTGTGTAATTTTGGCAAAATATTTAAAACTATTAACTAGGTTTTTTTGTTCCTTGGAACCCTTACCAATTCACTCGTGTTCCTTTTAGGCTCACCACTGGTGCCCAAGTTCTTACCACACTTCTGGATCAAATATTACATAAAATAAATTGCAAGTATGTGCACGATTACTTGGACGATCTGGCTGTGTAATCTGAGGACTTTGACCAACATATCTATAATCTAAAAAGTCAAATTTGATGTTCAGGAAATATAGTTTCTTGGACATAAAATCTCCCTGCAAGGCATTGCCATAGATTCCGACAGAACACAGGCTATTAAAATTTGTCCATCGCCACGAGATGTAAAGGGCATAACCCGCTTTATTGGCATGGTTCAATTTTTAGGAAAATTTGTAACACACCTTGCCAAGTAGGCTGCATGCTGAAACCAGTTGTGTAAGAAGACAATATGTTAGTGGGGCGCAGAACATCAAAGATAATTTGAAACATTAAAATATGACATCATAAACCCACCTGTACTTGGTATGGCAGACTTTTCAAAATCATTTATTCTACAGACTAACGCTTGTACGTTATCTGTGGGGGCAGTTCTCGCCCTAGAAGTTGGCGGTGCTAGCCAGTCTATAGCTTGTGAGTCCTGCATGCTGACTATCAAGAGCGAAAATCGTCTACGATCTACGATCTAGCTGTAGTTTTTGGCATTGAATAATTTCGCCAGGAACTCGGAATTTCTCCTAGAAACTGAAAACCAAGCATTTTCCTGGCTTTTGGCACATCCCAGACAATTACGGAAAATCTGTCGTTGGGGGTGTGCATTGCTACCTTAAAATTTAAAGTCTAGCACATCAAAGGTACTCAAAATATCGTTGCAGATACTCTTCAAATAATGTTTGATGGCCCTAATTCTTCTGTACCACCTGAAAACTTATTAAATTGCAGTTTTTAGACAGATTTTCCACTAGTGTTCAAAAATATTCAGAATCATCAGAATAAAGATCCAGACTGAAGCATTATTTTCCAAAATCTTAAGTCAGGTATTGAACGAAAACCCTACACCATGACCGAGGGTGGGTAAGGTGAACTACCGAAAATGTGTCGTTTTGCCAGCTAATTTAAGCAATATGGTTTTTGCATACTTCCACTCTTCACCTATTGTACCACACCTTGACATATAGAGGCTATCAGACGCCCTTTTACCTGGAAAGAGATGAACGCTGATATTGCTGATTATGTGAATACCTTGTTAGCTATGTGCCGTGCATAAGTCTAGTCAAAATTAACATTTAGGTATATTGTCTTCTGAATTACAGAAAGGCCTATGCAAAAGTTATTCTTTGATTTTGTAGGTCCACTACTTAGGGGTAAATCTGGTTATAACGTTATTTTATTATGTTCATATGCCTTTTAAAATTTTGTGAGGGTTCATTCCCATGAGGAAAGTTGATTCTTTTTCCAATGTACATGCTCTTCAGATATACATATTTCAAAATTTTGGCATTCCTTCTACTATTGCGTCATTCTATGGATCTCAGTTTAATTCCAAGACCGTTAGACACAAGTGTTTCTCCTATGTTATCAAACACATCATTTTATCCCCATATAATCTTCCACCGTCACATGCGGAGCATTTTAAAAGGAACCTCCGTTCAGTAATCATTGGACCCATGTAAAGGATCAAACCAATTGGGACAAGAATCTGTTCTGGCTACAAATTGCATTCAGTTACGCTTGACATGAGGCACACAAATCTACTCCTTTCAGTTTGATGTTCACATACATGTCAAATCCTCTCTCTAAATTGCTGCAGTTGAGTGATTTTCTCCCGATAATGTTTGGGACATTCGAGAAGTTTGGGCGGCAGCCCTCCGAAACCTTTAACGGGACCCTCAAGCAGACCTGTAAAAAAAAAAAAAAAAAAAAAACCCATAAAAGATAATCCTTTTAGAACTGGAGATTTAGTTCTCTTAAAAGCTCACCTCATAAGAAGGGCGGTGGACAAGCGTATGGCCAAATAATAATTTAATTTTCCTGGTCTTTATAAGATCCAACGCTTTTTTACGCCTGTTTCAGCTAGCTTGGATGACTGTAAAATAGGATATTATACATTGCGCGCGGATATCTCCCACATAAAACCTTTTTATTCTTGGGCTATGTCCTAATTTATAGATCTTCACATTGTTACAAGCTGCAGATTGTGCCAGTAGGTTGTGATTAGCATTGTCTTTTTTTGGGTGTTTCTGCACCAGCATATCTTGAGCGTGGACTAATCACCCACTAGTCTTAGTCTTTCCGGGCTCTCACATTTAAAGTATGGCCAACTAAAGAAACATGGTCCCTACCCCTATTTTTAAGGCCAACGTAAGCCCAACATTTGCTTCAAGGTTGGGCCAATCTTGGAATAATTACGTTAGCGTGACATCAAAATGACACTCCGGTCCACATAGGCCCAATATTATGTTTTCAGTTGGATGCCAACCAAAATAGAACATGTTTCCAACGAAACACCAATGCTGTATTTTCTACATTGGCTCATTATTATGACTTTTATTTGATGTTAAACCATTTAGAACGTATTTCCGGCCAAACACCAACATTTTATTATTTTACCACATTCCACATCTGGATATAATTAGGGAATTATTGTGTTACACAAACGATGCCAACTGATAACTGTAATTTTTTTTCCGCAGTAGTAAAAGTTTGTTGGGCCAACATTGGTTCAATGTTTGGATCTAACTTTGTGCCAATGTTGGCATATTACGTTGGTCCAATGCAGAATTGTCCCTCGTGTTTACGTTGGCGCAAAACACGACTTTTATGTTGGTTGCCAACTGAAATACAACATTGGTCCAACATAATTTTACGGTTGTGTGCAAACTGTTCAGAGTAGTGTCTTTTCCCTTTCAGAAAGTCATTCACCCAGTCATTTACCCACAGTTGGAAAAGATTTGTTACGATGTGTTATTGCATACATAATGCCAACAAAGAAACAACGTTCTGCTTACTTTGGTTACCAGTGTTTTAAATAATTTTAGCCATTAACAAAAACATATAAATAATGTGTTAGTACTATTATTATTCATCACATCCCACTTTACATTACGACATGAAAATTCTCTTTGTAAATATCGAATATGAACTAGCGCCCTTTCGGATAACAACCCGATGTGTTCTCCACTAGACTACTGTAACTTTTTGTCGTTGAAGAATACATATATATTAATATTCCATTTCGATATATGCTTATATATTTACGTCATATTTTACTACTCTGCAACTGAATTTTAAACCTACCAGTAACAAGAATATGTATGTTTGTGTGTATATATATACATTCCAACTAATGATGAAAACACAAACAAATACAGCCAGTTTATTTTTTAAGGACTTCTGTGCTAAAAAGCTGGAACCATTAAGCAAAAGCAAGTAATTATGTATCGATTTATTTAAAAAATGTATTCTATAATGGCATAATGTCTACAATGAAATGTCCCAACGTAACAAAAATAACCAGTCGCCAACTGTTATGTGTACAACATTGTATAAACACGTGAGGAACATAACACAGTTTAATGAAAATTTACATTTTCTAAATCTTTGTATGTTGTTAATATTAATATGTTTTTTCCATTAAAAATTATTATTTTCTATTAGTGTATTTGTGTTGGTTGTACAATGCTGGCCCAAAAATGTATACAGTACATACCAAATTCCGATGGTATGTTTTCCGACAAGTAAACAAGACATAAACAATGAAACTAATATTATATAAGACATGATTTGTGTGTTTAAAACATTGCGTTTTAAAAAAATACGAAAATATAGTGTTATTTCGTCAGATGTAAGGCAGTTTCTTTTGTTGGCATAAAACTGGTTACACAATGCTAGCCCAACAGAAATGTTCATAGAAATGTTCATACCAAATTACAACAGTATGTTTTCCGACAAGTAACCAACACATCACCAACGAGGTCACTTTTAAATAAGACACTGATTGTGTGCAAGAGATGTTGCTTTTAAACAATCATACAAAATGATAGTGTTATATTATTCTAAAAATGGCAATTACCTTTGTTGACATAATGTTGATTATGAAATGTTGGACCAACATATATTTAAATACTAAACCCGAACAGTACGTTTTCCAAGTAACCAACACATCACCAACGTGATAAATTTATAAATAAAATATGGGTTGTGTGCTAAAACATATATTTTAAACAAAAATACGAAATTGTGATTTAATTTCATCAGGAATATGGTAATTACCATGCTAGCATAATGTTTGTTACACAATGTTGGCCCAACGTAAATATTAGTACCAATTAGCATGTGTTGTGTTCCCAACATTGACATGAAATATAACCAACTGATCATATTTTAAAGATAAATATTTCAGGTGTTGAAGTACCTTCATATTCTATAAAATTATTTATGTAACTTTGGGTAAATGTCAAATTGCACTTGTAGTTTAGATCGTAATTGTGACCACGATAAACAGTTCTTCTGTTGAACCACTACTCTGTGGATTTATTATTTGCTGTGCTCGTCTCTTTGGCGCTGACGCTCTCTTCCTCTTTTTTGAAAATCACTCTCAGATATTTTAAGAACTACAAACATTATTTAATTGTGTGGTAACAATATTACTGTAAGCCTTTTGTAAGACTTTAAAAAAATACTTTCTTTTACCTATTCATGTTTTCGTGTGCTTTTGTGAGACGAAACTTAATTCTGGTAGATAAAATTGTATGTCTAGTGCGGTACAAGTTGTTGGCCGACGTTCCAGCTATAATGTGCTAGCTGCCTTGCCGAGAGATCATTACTTGTGACAAACTAACGATGTAACTTACGCTTCCCTTCCTGAATTTGTAATTTATTTGGTCGCTTTTCATCCAACCCAACAAAAATCTTTATTTATGTTAAAATGTTTTTTCAGAAAAATGGGATTTAAAAGGTAATGTTAGTTTAAACAATAATAGATATGTAAAATATATATTTTTTGTGGATAGTAAATAAATTGAAGGCATTTTTCATGTGGTGCACCTCTTTCATTTAATACCATACCATTAACCTTTATATATATAATGATGTAATGATTTATTTAAATCGGATGAATGTTTGTTACCCTCCAAAAAAAGACAGATAATATTACTAAGCCAATACTCAGTGTAAAAGGAAAAGCTATATATATATATATATATATATATATATATATACACATGCATACATATATACAGGTGTCCCATTTATTTTGACCACCCAAAATAACTCCGTACCAAGTCTCCAAATGAAAAGTGTTTCTTAAAAAATTGTGTAACTGGAAGGCGGAAATAATACTTCTGGGGAGTCAGCCTTTTAGCATTATTTACTAGTGAGATACGAGTACTAACATCAGTTTTTTAAATGGCACCATGTATATATTGGTCAAGCGTTCAATGAATCTCATCGAGACCTATTTAACCATGTAGCACAATGTACAATTTTTAAACATGAACATTAAATACGACACAGTATGTGGGATCTTTACTGCCCGTTTGTAGTACTATCCATATGGGTACTGCAAGGGATAGAACATTCACATTATATGTTCAAAGTGGTGACCTCTTGCAGCGATATACAAGTTCAGCCGCTAAATGAATGACAACTACAGTGTTAGCTGCTGAAGAGCACTACAAGCACGCACAATACGTTACTGCATGTTATCTACAGTTGTTGGAATATCTTGATTGACAGCGCCTTTCAGGTAACCCTATAGAGAAAAAAGTCCAGGGGGTTAAGGTCAGGATAACGAGCAGACCTCTAAAGTGGTCCTTCACGACCAATCTACCTACCAGGATATTTTAGGTCCAGAACACGACGTGGATACACGGCATTATGATCTGGACGTCCATAGTACTGGTACATCATTATCATTATGTTTCTTAGAACATCCATAGTACTGGTACATCATTATCATTCTGTTCCTAAGACTTATCTCCTCAAGAAACCAGGAATAATTGTTTGTATGAAGGTGGCATACTATCTGCCATTTCGGTTACCATTCACTAAACCAGGCTCCATAATCTTATTGCCAAACATCTCACAACATACCTTAACTCTCCATTGACGCTGATGGTCCACAGACGAAGCCATCGTGGGTTAACGACGGCCCAATAATGCATGTTCATCGTATTATTTTGTCATGAGTTGGAGAACGACGATTCATCGGTAAAAAGAACTTCCGAAAAAATGTTCGAGTTGGCGATAATTTGATGCGGTGCCCATTGACGGAACTCTACGCTATTCTGAATATCATTCCTGTGCAATTTTTGGCGTAAGTGTACATGATAGGGATGGAACATATGCGGCTTAATAATGCGATGTGCACTCTTTTTCGGAATGCCATTTTCTGCTTCAAGATGGCGTGTGCTTACATGTAGATTAACTGCTAACAGCAGCGAGAACAGCAACCTCAGCTGCTTCATCTGTGCGAGTTCTACGACGATTACGTTGCTGTGGGTTCAAATTGGCCATTTCACAAAACTTCACAAGGAGACGGAACAACATCTGTCTGTAAGGGTCTTGTAAGGGTATCGCTCTCTGTAGAGTTGCTCCGCCTAACTAGCATTACGCCCACCTTCAACTGAATGAACGATAAGTGAGGAAAGAAAGCAATTGAAAATGGTAATAACAGAACTGTCTGTGTGTGTGTTTCAGTATAACACATTTGAACTTACTACACTAAACTGTAAAATAATACGAACAAATTCATCTGCTAACTTACATTCTCCATAGAATAGGAGTATTTATACCTTCTCGTTGTTGGAGTAAATTTCCGATACAACTCTCACCTTGCATTGTACTGTATTCGTCTGCACACGTATGACTAATTGAGTAGTCATCACATCATGTGTGTTTCCTCCAAGTGCAACCTCTATGCAATGGAGTACGCAACTATGGGTACCTGCACTGTTTACAACACCTCTACATCGAATGCAGAGAGTCAACGTCATACTGTACTGCACCATACAGCGCATTTGTGTCTCAAGGCATCACATAACCGGTTTTCATGAACCCCTATATGTCCCAATGTCTGTGGCGGTTTTTAACGTTCTGTTTATTAGACTGGTACATTGCGATACACTTTGAATAGGTTTTGACGACAAGATACATGTTTCCATTTGAAAAACAGATTTAGTACTAGTATCTCGCTAATAAATAATGCCATAAGGCTGACTATCCAGCAGTATTATTTCCCCCTTCCATTACAGAATTTTTGTGTGAGTTAGATTTCTCATTTGGATCCCCGGTATAGAGTTATTGTTGGCGGTAAAGATAAATTATACAATTTGTATAGACATTTTTATTAGAGTCCTGTCTTATTTGTATCTTTTACTAGAAATCAATTGTTCTTTTTTCAGAATTTCTTTCCGTTTGTTATAACCATACTTTGGCATACTGTTTATTTTTACTTATTATCATAATGGCTGATTGTTGACAGTGGTCAGTTTTAAGGATGACATTCAGCCTCGGCCTTTTGTTTCTGAACTTTATTCTCAAACATGCACACAAGCACAACTATATCCACTCCTTACTTTGGTCACCTTCGGCCTGGAGATTTTCGTCTTGCTGGAATATTATGATTCCTGGCATGCGGTTCATTGGACCTAGGGTCGCTCACCATACGGTAGAGAAATCGTTGAGGCGTCAATGGTAAAACATAATATTGGAACATAATCTTGCACAGTGTGGGTTATCCTAGTATCCTGACAAATAAATAAGAATTATACGTTAGTCTTCCTGTTATATATAATTTATAAAGGGCCAACTGGTTTCTTGTCACTCACTTGAGTTGGTAGCCGTCAGGATAGATGCTTATGTACTGCGGTCTCGCTGAACTCAGGGCTGCCATTGTAGTCGCCAGGAGAAACACAGTCATCTGCACATCAAATTCATATTATTTTGATAATTTTCTTAATTTTTGACATTCATCCTAAACAAATTAAAATATTTTCTGCCATTTAGAAAATTTCTATAATGTTACACAAGATAGAGATCCACAACCCCATCGAACTGAGAAAATTACAATGTGGTAAATGAAATTATCGGAAATTTTACGGATACCTACAATATTTTAAGTGCCAAAATAGAGTACACAGTCGAATCGAATTATTATGACCACCTGCTAGTATCCAGAGTAACCGCTGTTCGCAGCACAGACAGCAGCTGAGGATGCACAGGACTTTATATACCTAAACAGAATATTAAGGGAAATATGAGCCTGTGAAAATTGTGTTTTGAAAACGTATTTTCGCTGAATGTCTTGTACTTTTGCCAGTGGTAGGGATGGCGGCGATTTACCCGCAGTACGTCCCATACGGTTGAATGGGACACGCCCATTTGGCGCGCTATGGAGCGTATACTAGTGGAGGGCACGTCGTTGATGTGCTGACGTATCACTTGCTGAAGCCAAATAGTGCGTTCAGACTGAGGACGGCCAGCATTACGCACGTGTTCCTGCAACATAGGAAGCATAAGTCACCTTTTTGCTGCGGACTTTGTAGGTGCTGTACAAGGCATTCGGCAAAAATACTTTTTCAAAACCCCATTTTCATAGGCTCATATCTCTTTTAATATTCCGTTTAAGTATATGGCGTCCTTTATGTTTTCGACTTTTTTTCCATGAGGAATCACCTCCCGCAGTTTCGGCGTTTAATTTCCGAACATCATATATATGTATGTGTATATATATATACAGTACATATATATAGTGCCAGGTAATTCGCGAATACGGACTGCACCACACGAATCTATGGTCAAAACTAAGTAGAAAATATTCTTTGGTAAAAATGCGTAATGGTTAGTTTACGAGAAAAACAACATTCAAGTATATGAAATGACTACTCCACGTTAAGCACAGCGTACATCATCAGCATACAAAACGTCGAAACGTCACAACAGGTGTTCTAAGTTTGCTCTACCCATATCAGTGCACTTTTTCGCATGCTGGATGCATGCAGCATGCATGGAGCTTGGCCGCCGGATGCACTCATGGCCATTTCCACGTCCCAGTACTCATTGCATGTGAACTCCATGGACTCCTTGGCACTACTGAGTCCAGATCTTTCCCTTGCCTTATGCCTAACGACGACACATTAATTGCAGCATCCTCACATCACCCCACCATTATTTAATTGGAATACCGCATGTTTGCTACAATGGTTTAGGAACTTTCATGGCGTTTTTCTCGTAAACGAAGCGTCTAATCTATTTTTACGTAAGAGTATGTTCTACTTAGTTTTGACCATAGACTCGTGTGGTGCAGTCCGTATACGTAAATTACCTAACATCCTGTGTGTATGTATGTATGCATATATGTGTATATAGTGTGTCTTTCTGTAATAATTGGAATTTAGATTGTGTTATATAAACATGCTCTTGGCTTTCATTGTCACGAACAGCTTACACCATTGTGTTAAAGCAAAGAGCGGCACACAACGGTCTCAGCCATGTGCCCGGGGGAAGTGCACTCGACGGCACACGTCAGTATTTGCGTCAAATATATGCAGCTGGGCTGTCTTGAATTGCGTGTACATTACAAGTACGTTTCTCTTTTAAATGCTGGCCATGATTGCTTACATTGCTGATAATAATTGTTATTTACATATTTTNTTACAAGTACGTTTCTCTTTTAAATGCTGGCCATGATTGCTTACATTGCTGATAATAATTGTTATTTACATATTTTAAAAAATTAAAGTGGAAGTCAAACAGACCATAATGGACCTAACTAGGGCGGCACTAACAAAAATGAACAAAAATTTACACCTTTATATTAAAACAGAAATTAACGAAATAATTATAGTAATAATAAAATATATTGCTGCGATGCCTTTGTAAAAAAGAGATACACTTAAAAATATTTAAAAACTGTAACATAAAGCAAGCAGTCTTCTGAGCATTGCTGTCTATATAATGCGNGAGATACACTTAAAAATATTTAAAAACTGTAACATAAAGCAAGCAGTCTTCTGAGCATTGCTGTCTATATAATGCGTCGGATTAGTTAAATATGTAGCTTACCTGCAGATTTCCTGCGTGTTATAATACTAGTGTTTTAAACTTTGCAACCAAAATTATTGTTGGCCAAAGGGTTTCCAATCTGCAGTTGTGCTGTTTGATCAATTCTCATTATTTTCCATTTTTTATATGGAAAATGCAATTATAACACGATTACAATCTTTTATTATGATATTTAAAACAGGTACACTGGTTGCAAGAGAATATTTATCATTAACGTGTTCGCTATAAACGGTTAAATAGCATTCGTTTCAAAAGTCTTACGTTCTTAGACATTATAGCGTTGCACATTGACAATGGACAGGAACATCAAGTATTTAATAAACTGCCCATGGCCTAAGCATTTTATTTCATAAAAGTGGCACATTTACAGCGATTGCCACATAGAGGCGGCAAATATTTGAAACAATATTCATTATTGATACGATAAGTAAGAAGCATAATTGTCAATATTATATTTACATCAACCACTATCACTTTTCCTGTTAAAAACATTAACAACCATTATTAGCATACATTACTAGTGTGTCAAGAAAGGTGCCTCTTGCTTATGCAATGCTCTTTAGACCAGTTGCCAACGCTAGTGATCTGATTGGCTGAAGTTTACAACGGTGCGTTGTGCATTTGTGAAAACGGCTTTACACATCCCAACTAGCCGTAGGGTTTTCAGCGTTAAGAACCCAAACATAACTACAAGGGGGACATGTGTATGCGACATTGTAAAACAAGTAGATATTAGTTCTCATTAAATAGCACCACGCCAGGATAACAGTTTAAACGTATGTACATATGAGAATACTTAGTTGTAAAACAGAATACAATACCTTAACGTGTATTTATAGAAAGCAAATGGTATGCTATACCTACATTTCAGCCACTCTCTGTTTCAATGGTAATTCAGGGTAAAATTTAAGGGTCAAGTGTACGTAAGATACCCAGAATGCATATACCGGTAATGAGTGTGATGTTAGTAATAACGTACAGTGGGTGACAATTTGGATAAACAGAAGTGACATGTGTTGGTAACACTCTCATTGGTCACATTATGTTTAAAACCGCACTGTTTGGTGACTGATTTTTTCATTCTGTGTACCATGTATCAATAAATATAATGTAAAATTATATATATCGTTAGTGCAAATATAAAAAATAGTCTTACATATATCCAAAAATCCTTGAATACATGAAATTAGTTATTTACACGTAAATAAATGCAGTGCCGTTCAAGCATAATACCAATACAAGAAAAAAAATTGATTTGAAAGTTAAGAAAAAACAAATTAATAATTTGATATGATATAGTAAACTTGACATGACAGATTTGAGAGTTTTGTACAATACCTGATCGGTTATTCGGTAGTTCAACAAAATCCATCTTCTAGTGTGGTACGTAGTACTAAAAGGGTCAAAGATCGTGAAGAAAATAAATTATTTTGTNTCAACAAAATCCATCTTCTAGTGTGGTACGTAGTACTAAAAGGGTCAAAGATCGTGAAGAAAATAAATTATTTTGTATCTGACAGTTTACTTGTCCCCACATAGTGACGAGCACCACCCAATGATGGGGAGAACATTATCCAACATTGTCTCCGCCCAGAAGCATACGTATTCCCGTTGCTGCGTTGTTAGGAAGTAAANCAACAAAATCCATCTTCTAGTGTGGTACGTAGTACTAAAAGGGTCAAAGATCGTGAAGAAAATAAATTATTTTGTGTCTGACAGGTTACTTGTCCGCACATAGTGACGAGCACCACCCGATAATGGGGAGAACATTATCCAACATTGTCTCCGCCCAGAAGCATACGTATTCCCGTTGCTGCGTTGTTAGGAAGTAAANATGGGGAGAACATTATCCAACATTGTCTCCGCCCAGAAGCATACGTATTCCCGTTGCTGCGTTGTTAGGAAGTAAAATATTTTTGTAAGAAGTTACAGTTAAATTATATGCATTTCTGATTATTCTATCAAATTTGATCAACCACAAGGCTCTTTGGGGTGTGACTTTAGAAGACACATGTTGAGACATGTTATCTTGGATTAAAACTAGTTTTAAACATGTAAGCAAGGCAATTTTTGTGTTGCCGCGATTGAATTTTTCATAAACAAGACGTTATGTGAAAACACAAACTTTAAGAGTAAGTAGATATAATATTTAATTATCAGTTATAGTTATATATTATCTCAAGCTCAAGTCAGAGAACCGGATAGTGGCGACACCTTGCGACTGTTTACCGAACCCTCTTCTCCGGCCTTTCACCACTCCTCTCTACAAATCGAACATCAACCCTTCTCAACCCCCCNCGGCGACTCGGTCGGACAACAGGAGTGAATAAGTTCTCTCCTATATAAGCAACAAAATGACTACTTTCGCAATGGGTAAGTTATTTTTATTTATTATCATACATTTCATAAATGAAGGTGAATAATTTATATATTAATGAACTTGTGCATTTGTTCATGTAAACCACTGAACCAATTAAAAAAAATTCCCATAGATATATTGGAGGAAAACCTGCGAAGAAGAAGCTTCTGGAACGAACGTCACCAATCAACATAATGATTCATTGTCACCAGATGGTCCATCTGGCCTACTTACTGTGACGGACGCGACCACAACAAATCCATCAACACAGTAAGTATTCCGATGGAGTACGTAAATAACAGGAGTTCAGTTGACATGTTAGGGCCTTCAGAGCTGATAAGGGTGAAATGAAGTGGATATCGAGCAGCACCAGAATGCAAGAGCGAGGGAAACGGGAGATCCCCGAGAAAATCCGCTGACGAGTGGCATCGCCTGGGACGATTCTCACATGCAGAAATACGGGAGTGCCCCACCGGGAATCGAACTCGGATCGCCTTGGTGAAAGGCGATCGCTCTAGCCACTCGACCACTGCGGCCCCTAAATTACAAGGGAAAAGATTAATTCCATGATATTTTAATTAGGAAGCAATACAGAAAAACAAAATTATTAGAACGTAATAAAAGTACGGGATTCCACTACTACCTCTACCTTACAACGGTATAAATTGCTTTTGTAAACCATTTGTTGCCTGGCACATATTGTTGAAAATGCAATTATCTTTTTTTAACCGTGATAGTGTAGTGCAAGCCCAGGAGCTTTTATATTCATAATTACAAAGTAGTTTGTTCTCTGCCACTAGGCATCATTTTTAAATTCCATTCTCGATCACTGAGTGTTCTTTTTTGCGTCCTAATGTGTTACACCGTATACACGAGAGTATACTTATGCGTGTGCATGAATGTCTATTTGCATCGAGTTATTCGATTCTTCTGGTTTCTTTGCCTCTCTGTATCATAACGTTGTACTGTGTTTGTAACGAAAATGGAATTTAGATGAATTAGTTGCACGTCTCAATCTCCGATTGCTGTACAGAGTAAATATCGCCTGTTTTTGTCACAATACCAGGGAATTGCAAGATTTAGTTGTTGAATACATTGGTATAGACGTGCGTAATTAGTTACTTTTACATTTTTATATTTTCTAACACATTTTAACAGTTAATAATTCCATGCGATTACATTCACATACATCTGTAACACGAAGTGTGTGTATGTATACACTATATATGTATAGTTTAAAAATACACCAAAAACTTCAGGAATATAAAATATGGGAGTACCAATAAGGTGATTTTGAGAAAATGCAATACCAAAATCTGATCACTTCTTATTCCATTTGATACAAATTTTTTAGATTACTTTTGCATAACACTAAGAAAAGTTTTTTAATAGCAATTCTAAAATTTTACGAAAAATTATGTTTAGTAAAAAAGTGTTAGGAATAGTTGGAAAATACTAAGCAAGAAAATGAGTTGTTTGCTGTATTGTTTGCTATTTATGTTTTTTCTGCTCACTCTGTCAGGAATACTGCAGTGGGAAATTACAACCGAAGAAGCATGTTGGTTTGAAAATGGATTAATAAAAATGCCAAAATAATTTGTAGTAATATTTTTTTCTGGATCTATAAGAAAACAATTGTTTAGTTTTACTGTAAAGTAATAGGTAATTTTACAAAGGTTTTGTTAGTGTATAACTGCGTAATATTGATAAAGTCAAGGTTTTCCACGTATCAAGTTGGTTTTGAACAGTTCTTGCATTTGGCAAATATGATTTCATACTGGGAGTGTTCAGAATAGAGAATGCTATTAATTTAATAAAAATGAATACAATATAAGTTAAAACTAATTTTTGAGATGAAAAAAAGTTTCTGAATCACGCCTTTGACCAAAAGATTTAGGCTGAATTTCCTTTGCCCATTTCACTTTTCACTGTTTTTACGGGGAAAGGTAGTAGCTGCTTTACATGATAAGCTGAAACAGCGTAAAGAACAAAAAAAGTGCCTTATAATTTAAATATGTTATGCTAAAATGCATTTGTGAATGTGATCACCTCGAAATACAATTATTTATCTCTGTCCAGTAACCGAGGGGAAGGACGCGCGTTGGCAAACTTGGTAGCCAGGATTTCGATTATGTTTGGGGCTTCAGATTTTCGGGGCTTCAGATTTTCGTGTCCTGCCCCTACTCTGATAAGTTCAAAGTATAAGAGTTTAACATTTTATAAACTTATACATTTTATCGTTTTTCTGTGGCAATTTTGATATTCCTGGTGTTGAACCTCTGCTCGTATTAGAAAATGAGTATGACGAAGTTTGTCGCTCTGAACTTGTGTCATAATATCAGCAAGAGGAGCCACATGAAAAACTATCTGGTCGCCGAATCGTGAACATTTCCCACCTGCTCAAACAACTCACAGCTCTAGCAGCACATGGAAAAAAAATGTACAACACGAAGATTCGATTTCGATTCAGAAGAGAGAAAAGGCATATGCAGTTTCTTAAAAATACAAGTGTCTAATGTGCGGGGACACACGATTAGTGAGCACTGAGGAAGAAAGCAAAGAAGACGAGCTTAATGATGCGTTTGTTTGGGGCGCTCTGTCTATTGGAACAGGCAAGCTCAAGAAATGACGGCGCTGACAGAGGTTCCTATTATGAGCAAACGGAAATGGAATCGGCACGAGCATCGTGTTGAGCAGGTATTAATATTGCAACGACAAATCAGATTAATTTACCGTTCAGTATTTTTGTCCCTTTAGTCAGAAGTTTTGTATAAATGTATCCTTGTTTTAGATCTGGGAGGACAAACTGGAAGAATACATGAAAAAAAGGCACCATTGATCGTGAAACCGCAATATCTATAGGAAATGTCGAAGAAGACGGCGTGCCATTCATTTCTGTGAATCAAGATGGGGGCTGGAGTACGCGTTCATATGGACATGCGTACAATACATCCTCGGGAGTTGTAAGTTTTTCTTCTTTCCTACCAGGTCTATAGTGTTTTGGAGGATGTACCCAGAAATGCCACATCATTAGGGACCGGAAAAATTCGCGGGTTCATTGCAGCACAAACTATACTACAAAGGAACACGTATACATTTTGCCATTGTTGCAATGTGCTTCTATTTTATTAGACACACCCTGGACAAATCTGAGTAAATATGCGAGCTACAAGAAAGCGAACACCAAATCCCGTGCTCAATATGAACAAACCAATCAAAAAAGATTACTGCATTGAATAGAATAAACCAATTAAAAATATATTACTGCATTGAATATAGCCTGCAGGTCACTGAAACTGCGAAATTTTGCTGTCCGTACTAAACGTGCATTTATTTTCTTCGGGCGTGTTGTACTGAAATTGGATGACTGTTTTATGAGTTTCGTTCTATTCTTCTAGTTATAACTTAGTACTCCAAAGTCTCATTTATTGCATTTACTGTATACATAGTAAATTTAACGCAATTCATTACAGCGTGCATAAATAGTAGAGTAATTATGTTACTTGCTAATACTCACATCCTTTATTTCTGTAACGGAAAACCGTTACCGGTTAGGAATGTGATTTATTGGCTAAATGAGGTTAAAGTTTACCTACTTACGTGGATATAAAGCAGTATTTTATTATTGGCACGCTTGCTTGTAAGGCACGGAGGACTAGAGGCTGTCGCGGAGACCCTACATATTTCTCGCACATCATAGATTTCTACTTGTAAGAAAATTTTCCGAAAACTTTGGCACAGAAAATTAGTTCGCTGTAAACATTTGGTTTACTTCAAAGTATGCGCATGCAAAAAGTATTTCATGCGTTTCTACTTTCAATAAGAAAAAAATTATCAAAATATAAAACAATTTCACATAGTTCTAGTGCATAAAATACGTGCACATGATATATGAAGCGGCAAATATGCCAGTACCGTTATGAAAAGGGAAATATCTTATTCAATATATTTCTGAATTTAATTAATAATACCAAGTAAAACATGTTTATTACTTTATACAAATTATTCATCGACGGTGTGCAATGAAACGCAAAAAATCCAGACGAAAATTCGGGAAGTAATTCCTGAATAGCCCGAACCCACTAGTATTTCAACCAAGGACCTTTTACGTACCTAACTGGCCTTACCCCTGTACGGTAATGAATTTCCATAACTTTGCGCGTGTAAAATATAAACATTTTATAATTTAATNCCCTGTACGGTAATGAATTTCCATAACTTTGCGCGTGTAAAATATAAACATTTTATAATTTAATGTCAGGCCTACAAATAAAATAGCTATGTTATATTTTCAACTGGCTGGCATGTTTCTGAATCCCGGCCGTTTTTTCCCAAAAAAATTTTCTTGCTACGTTATTTTTTTGGCGAGTAATACAAATGCAATTAATAAAGAACACCTCTTAGTGACCAGAGTGTGACAATCAAAAGGCAGTTATTTTGCATGGACATTAATTAAGTAAAATATGAAGTGAGAAACGTAATTTGGGGAAATTTCAAAAGCTACAGTTTACATATTCCATCAAACCATCAAAATGATTATACTGTACATGCATACGTGCTTTTGAAATATCTGGACGAACTTCAGCAGGTGGCTTAGGTCCATCCGAAAATAAGCCGAAAATATGTCATGTAGACTACATTTATTCCGGAAGGGTGTAACCACTTTTGAAAGTTTAGCTAAAACAAAAGTTCGTTGCTTGTAACAGAGCTAGAATGAAATATAAATGTCTGAGTTTCTGGATAATGCAATATTAAACGACGAAGTGCAAACCATAAAAATTAGGATTTCGAAATCAACCCTCTTCCCTCGCCATCATTTTCGCATTTAAAGTGTAACAGTCAGGCATTTTAAGTTTTTTGTTTTGCTTTGCGAATTAATAATCTACCGTAAGTGGTTAACAAAAATGTAGTCTTGTGTTTTTACCCTACACACTGCCCCTTTCTAGAAATTAATGCATAATTTCCTTACAAAAAATCCTATGCATTAATTTTTCGAAAATGATGGCGTGTGAGGTAAAAATACAAAACTACAATTTAAAATAAGGGGTTTGATATCGGTACCCAATTTGTTATGGTTTTCACTTCGTCTTACAATAATGCATATCCAGAAACCCAGAGATTTATCTTATCATTCTGTTTTTGTTACCAGCAATAAACCTTTGCTTCCATTAAACTTTAGAGGGTAATTACATCCTTCCCGAACATATTTAGGCTATAAGTAGTTCATTTTGTTTCTGTTTATTTTATTATGAGGAACACCCTGCTGAAGTTTGTCCACATGTTTTACAAACACGTTTAGTGTATGTGTGTTTTTCTTAAAGTAAGTTTATTGAATGTATTACGATGTACATCTGAATCAGTGGTTACAATTAGTGATATGCTAATCACTGCAAATTATTTTAACAAGCTTTTACCGACTGGCAAATCAATGAAATTTACTATAAACGCATTACCAGGCCTGTGGAATTCACTGTAAATAAGTAGATATCACATTTACATCAGCGACATTCAGCCGTTAGTTCATTGAAGTTCTACTGATTCCAATGGCTCAATTTTAACTGGTTTCAAGTCAGATTTCGCTGGTTTAGCTTATTTTTCAATATTTAAATTTTAGAGTGTTATACCAAATATAAAGCATAAAAATACTGATTTTTCCTGTAATAATTATTTATTGAGGGCTTTACTGTTACAAAATTACTGCACCTACATGGGAGCTGTAAATATTATAGAAATAAAGTCTTTCATGTTTAAAAAAAAACCTTTTTCGTCAATATAGTATATGTGCTATACTATTTATTATATTTTCAATGAAAGTTTCACAATTGCATTTAACAATGTGTAAATTAATACAGATTTTAAAGGACTGTAGATACTTTACGAATGAATACACTTATTTTCTAGAGCCATGTTTTACAAGAGCACATTTAGAAATAATTGCACCGATGATTTGGTTATTGTTTTATTTTGCCGTTAACCTTAAACACCCACAAAAAGCCATTAGTTTGTTTACATATTTTGTAGTACTAAAATAAACAATTCAGAACTTTACCGCTTCATTAAAAAATGGAAAAAATCCCATATTTTTACAGGCCTGCATCATTAGTGGCAAAACCAATGGACTGTTGTACATCGGAGTCCGAAATAAGAACTGCTACATGTGCAAAATCAACAAAAAACCTAGAAAAGAGAAAAAAAAAACAAATGTTACAAGAACCACAAGGGCACTTCCACATCAATGGAACAAGAGATTCTTGTTCAGGGTTTTCAAGAAATTGAGTCTATGCATGGGTTGAGGTCCAAACTCATCATTGGTGATGGTGACTCTAGTGCATTTGCTAAGATCCAACAGTTTGTGTTATATGGCAGATATGTGGTGAAATTAAAATGCGTGAACCATATGGTGCGTAACTACACTGAAAAGTTGCATAGAAATATTAAAGACACTTCTCACGACATCATGCAGAAGAAAGGAATTAACACGTAATTCCACGTCTCACTAATGGAGCCCGACAAGCCATTAAAGAAGCAGGTTAAAATTGACATAATATTGAAGTCCTCCGTCGTGATCTCATGGATGGACTTTTACATTTACTCGGGGAACACACGAACCGCCGTAATATGCACTGCAACCGAAAAGACGACATTAACAAAGTGCCACTAACGTCTTCGGCGTCTGTATGGCCTGCAATTATGAAGGCTCTTGACCCACTGATTTCGAAAGCAGACAAGCTGGTTGGGAACCATACTACGAACCAGGCAGAAA
>NQII01001348.1:448194-460460 GCA_002778355.1 Clitarchus hookeri
GTCAGACGTTGGCAAGAGTGGAAGGTACAAAATATGTTACCTTGCAGCTGGTTTGTTTGTCCCATGTTAAGGGACCGATATGGCATTTGTCCCCAGCAGTACGTATGATGTTCGGCCACGGCCCTGGCAATGTACGTAAAAAAGTTCTATATGCTAAAAACAAGGCTGCCTTACAAACACGAAAAAGACCGGCAACTAGACACCTGTCATTTGGAAGGATTGCGAAGCGGAAACGTGCCAATGCTGGTCCAGATATGGATTATGGTCCTGAAGCTGCCCGCCCAAATATCTTCCCTGAAGAATTTGAAACAAAACAGAAAGAAATAATGATGAAATTAGAAAAGGAAGTAGCCACGGAAGAACTCTGCGATGCAATGGAAAGAAAAACAGCTGGTCAACACTGCAATAATTCATGGAAGGAAGCAAGGCTCAGTCGGTTGACTACTTCTTCGTTTGCAAAAATGTCCAGAATGAGTGACACAACATCTTGTCATAGTACTGTGATATCCATAATCAACCCAAAGAATATGAACACAGAAGCTGTCAGATACGGAAGACAAAACGAGTCTAAGGCCATCGACATCTTCCAGGAAAAGTTTAATGAGCACGTCATGCCTTGTGAACTCTTTATACGCACCGAGTATCCATTTTTGGGAGCCAGCCGTGACGGTGTAGGCGATGATACTCTGGTAGAGGTAAAATGCCTACCATCTATTAATATAGAGAGCCAAACCAATACTTCATTGCGAGAAGCATGCTAAATGAAAAAACTTTCTACATCGGTGAACGACGGAAGCCTACGGCTAAATAGAGCAAATGCATTTTTCTACCAGATTCAGGGGCAGTTGAACATATCACAACGGAATAAATGCATCCTGATACTTTACTGTGATTTTGGCGCTGAAATGATAAGTGTGGATCGGGATGAGAGCTAACACACATGGTCCCTAAGTTGAGTCGGTTCTTTTATGAATGTGTGTTGCCAGAACTTGCCGACTCGCGGCATGCGCGAGGTCTGCGTTGTAGGAACCCATTGTATATCAAAAATTTTCAGACTGAAAATAAAAGCAGAGAAGAGCAAAATAATGTGAATAGATAAAGACAGAATCCATATTGCGTGCTACATTTAGGGTATCTTACCTAATGTGTGTTGTAATCAACAACAAAATCATATATATTTTATTATATCTGTTTTATTTATATATAAGTCATATAAAATCACTTTGTCATATTTTTTAAGGTTTTGCAAAGTAAACTCCCGAGTGTAACATTTCAGCAATCATTTGAATTTTTATTGCAATGCCAAGCTGCGTAATAAAAAAATATGTGGATGTGAATTACGTTCAATGTTTCGTTCGCATGGTGAGAATAAAAGGGCAAATTTCGAATATCCGATTAGCCAGGAACAGGCGGCATTGACGACTGATAAATCAAATTTTTTTTAGGAAGATGATTCTTAGAGATGCTTTTAAATTTTGAGATTTCCTGACTGTCTTGGATTTGGCTGGATCATTTCCAGTACCAAGTTTTTAACAATTAGAAATTATTTACATGTTTATCTAGCATGACTGGAAATAGCGACGCTAGAATCCTTGTACTGTAGGCCTATGTGATGGATACCGAGTGTAGTGCGTTCGTATAGTGACGAATAAAAAATTAAAATAGTAATTTATGTTGATTTCGATAGGTAACAGACTGTTATGTGCTCGTCTCTGAGGCCTCGAGGCTGGGAAATTTTAGCTTTAGGCAGAAGTCGCCGAGTTTCAGTGCTGCTGATATTTTTCGACTTGAAACATGCCTATGCTCTGTACTTCATTATGTTTTTAAATTTGTTTAGGTATATGTTGTTAGTTGTTTATTATTCTTGTAATATTATTATTATTATATATATATATATATATATATAGTAGTGGCGCTACGAAAGAAGCTTTTGTTATCAACTGTTATGTTACGTTGTGAACTAAATAGGTTACAGAAATCGCAGCGGTTTTCATTAATTCAAATATTGTTGAAATGTTTAGGAGAGCAGATATCGCAGGGGCCATCTTGTTTTTGGTCCCCTCATTACATGCTAGGATACGCTGGTATCGGCCATTTTAGATCTATCAGCGATCTCCAGGAGCGCTGCATTTTTGCTTTGTTTTCGGAACTCGAAAAATGTCGGAGGAGCGCGGGATCATTCTGGCCACCCTTAGATTGGCAGGCAGACGCCTTGACCACAAGACTACCCACAGCATCTAGAAAAGGAGGGTTTTTAAAGTTGAATATATACAGGTTATGGACCAAATAATATGAACACCATGCAATATAGTACATTTTGTTGCATGTTGGCAACACTGCTTCCGTGTAAATAATGCGACGCGTATGTATTGCACAGTTTACGTACCAAGTCAGGTAGGTTATATTTCAGTGTATTATACGCTTTGTTCCGCGACGGTTAAAACAAGCGATCGGTGAAATGTGTGATCTCTCAGACTTCGAAAGAGGGCAAATCGTTGGTGCTCGGTGAGAGGGAGCGTCTCTGACGAAAACAGCTGAATTGTTTAACGTTTCACTAGCGACAGTATCCACAGTAATGACAGCATTCACACAACATGGTAAAACATCATCGGCGAAGAGGAATATGGAGCGAAGCCCAAAGTTAACTGACAGAGACCGACGACCATTAAAAAGAATTGTGGCCAGACAACATAAAACTACCGCAGTAAAAGTGACAGCAGAACTCAACACTCACTCGAGTAATACTATTTCGACGAAAACAGTACGGCGGGAGCTCAACAAAGCTAACATTCATGGAAGAGCTGCAATTCCGAAACCCTTTATAACGGAAGCCAACGCTAAGCTGCGAAATAAGTGGTGCCACGATCATAAAACCTGGACACTTGATTATAGGAAGAATGTGGTATGGTCCGATGAATCATCGTTCACATTGTTTCCTACAAACGGCCGGGTTTATGTACGGAGAGCCCCAAAAGAAGCATACGATCCGGACTGCCTGATTCCTACAGTCAAGCATGGGGGAAGTTCCGTTACGATTTGGGCGGCTATATCGTGGTATGCAGCTGGTACTCTCATTCATATCACTGGCCGGATTAGTGCGAATAAATATCTCGACATCCTCAATGTTGAAGTTCTTACTATGTATGACTAGCATATTGCTGCCAAACACTGCCATATTCCAAGATGATAATGCGCCCGTACACACAGCCAAAATGGTTCAGTCTTGGTTTGAGGAGCATCAGAATATCATCAAACATTCGCCAGATCTCAACATAATTGAACCGTTATGGGGAGTTTTAGAGCAGAGAGTGAGGAGCATATTTCCATCTCCAACATCATTGAAGCAATTGGTGGATGTTTTGGTACAATAATGGGACAACATTCCGTTGGAAACTATTCAGACACTCTACGAATCTATTCCGCGAAGAATTGCAGCTTTTTTTAAAAGCAAATGGTGGCCCAACACCTTATAAATAAATAAATATTTTGTATATGTCTGGTGTTCATATTATTTTGTCCATCCCCTGTACGTAGTTATGGGTTACATTAAAAACATATGCATTAATATAAATAAACACCATCAGCTTGACATGAGGCAGGGGGGGAACCACATGTAACAAATATGACAGTGCCTGTACATAAAAAATAAGTTATATAAGAAATAATAAAGTTCCAACAGATACCCAAGTATGCCACGAGTACAATGGCATATCGAGTTACAATATAAAAATATATTCAATGATATCAGTGGTGCTATTGCCCCAATAACTTAAGTAAAAAGCTGGAATGTTCGACGACATGAAAATAGGGAATTTTTAAATGGATCAACCTCAAAAATGTCTACCATACGACAAGTGTGATACACACTATACGACTTGAAAAGTATGTGTTATTCTGCTTATCACTAAACATCATACATTTAAACCATTAGTCGCGCAAGTGATGCGTCATTGCTATGTGATGATGGAAACAAATATAAAAATAAATTGTAAAGGAAAATATTTATATGCGCTTACCAACTGACGCATATTGTGCAAGCATCGAGCTCTATACAATAATTTAGGCTAAAAAAAATACCGTCCTGGAGCCGAGAAGCACGAAAGTGATAAGGACAACATTGCTACACACTGATATAAACATATATAAAAATAAAATGGAAAGGAATATAGCTATAATCACTGCATATTGCAAAAGCATCAGGTGCTGTTCTTCGCGTTAAACGATGCTAGACAAGACCAGGTAGTCCTGGTTAGTACAGCAGAATAGCAAACGATTTCTTTCCGGACCGATTGAATTGAAACCGACAAATTCAGATTACAGCGAACTCACAACCCTCAACACTAGCAGTGGAACACGTCCGCCCCATCCGATATTGTATGATGAAGCAACATCTCGAGAATCTGCAAGGTAGTCAGGTAGTCGGCTGACGGTGTTGGTACTGCATAGGTCTCAGCAAGTCGAAGGGATGGCACATACACTAGTCGAGAGACACGCCAGGCTCCAGGGTGGCGGGCCAGCCAAATATCATAGGAACTTCCCTTTAAAAGAGAAATTCAGTTTTAAATGTTATATATAATGTAATTATATATAATTGCATTATATATTACATTAAATTATGTGATGTTTCATAACATCAATATGAAACAAATTAAGATTAAATGTATGAATTTTTTTATGTCGAGTAAGGAAGCATCAGTAGTAGGAAAATGTAGGTTCAACATCAACGGCGCGTGGTGGGGGACACAGGAACACACGGCGGCCATCTTGAATGATGTCAGCAAAAGTCAAGATCAAATTTTCAAAATTTTCCAAAATATTGATTTTCGATGGACATTTTGTCAGCCAGTACGCAAACTTGCTGCTCCTGCATTCCATTCCAACGGTGGCCATTTTGTAAGTCAGTACAAAAACGTAATGCTCTTGCATTCCATTTCGACGACGGCCATTATGATTTTAAAATTTCAAACATGTTAAAAACAAATTGCCAAAATTTTTTCAAAATTTTTTCAATTTTTTTTTGTAGCATTTTTTCAATTGTTTTTTTTTTCGAACATTCCACCCGCTTCCTGGGGTCCACGGTGGCATGGTGGGTAGACGACTCACTTCTTGGGGCCATGGTGATGTGGTGGGTAGACGACTCGCTTCCTGGGGACTGCAGTAGTGACAGTATTCAAACTTTATGCTCCCACATTCTGAGGCTTCCTATGACGATGCCACCTTCCTGGGGGGCCGCGGTGATGTGGTGGGTAGACGACTCGTTTCCTTGGGACTGCGGTGGTGACAGTATTCAAACTTCATGCTCAAGCATTCCGAGGCTCCCTATGATGATACCACCTTCCTGGGGGCCACGGTGACATGGAGGGTAGACGAATCCCTTCTTGGGGGCCATGGTGTTGCAGTAGATGGACGACATGCTAATTTCCCAATTTTTTTTTGTTTTTTTGAAAAATATTTTTTTGCTAATATTTTATCTTAGTCATTACCCAAACTGCATGCACCTGCATTCCAAGCAAGGGGTTTTCTCATAGTTTTTCCCAAATTAGGTTATCATGTAATTTTTCCCTACTAGATCTTATAATTCAGGCTACCGCATTCCAGCCCATCCTCGCCACAATGCCCCTCCGTCCTGGGTCGCGGTGGTGTGGTGGGTAGATGAAAAACTTCATACTCGGGCTTTCCGAGGCTCCCTACCCCTGATCCCTACTTCACGCTCACGCATTCCAGCCCATCCCGGCCACAACTCCGTCCTGGGGCCAGGGTGGCATGGTGGGTAGACGACAAACTTCATGCTCAAGTTTTTCGAGGCTCCCTACCGCTCTCGCATTCAAGACCGTCCCCACCACAACACCCCTGATTCCTACTTCACGCTCTCGCTTCTAGGGTGTCCCCACCAGAATGTCTCAGCAAGGTCACACACATGCATGCACATGCACCAGCACACATGCACCCACATGCATGCACACACACTCACATGTACACATGCACACACACGCACACACACATGCACTCATGGACACATCACTTACCTTCACCTCGCAGTTGCTTCGTTTCCCACCCCCTTACCATCCACATGATACAAGCATGTGGACAGCTCCTGGGCTGGGGACCGGGCAGTACACTATTCCTATGACATCACCAATTTGTCCTTGGCAACATCACAAGTATAGTGTACAGGCATATTATGACGAAGCAACTCGAAGAAAACAAAGTGAACATACAAATGTTATAGCAACGGAAAAGAGAATTGAAGAGAGAAGGGCACTACAGTGTGGATCACCAACACAATGCGATGAAAGAAAACAAGAGATACTAGACACATGTCTGACAAGATGAATATGACTCTTGCATGTGCTACAGTATGCTGGAAAATCATACATGCCTGACTCTTGCATGTGCTACAGTATAGTGGAAACATACATGCCTGACAAAATGAGTAAGACATAAGCATCTGCTACAGTATGCTGGAAACAACCAACAGAAATGGCAATATACCTGGCAAGGCAACGCCTGCATGTGCTACAGTATACCTCTGGGAAAACACATGTACAGGACATACTGGTGACATGCCTGGCAATATAAGATTGATGCTTGCATGTGCTACAGTGTGCTACCAGTCAGCATAACTGGCAAGAAGAAGAATGCAACTCTTGGCTGTGCTACAGCATGCTGGAGCAGACTGCGCGGACTAATAGTAGTATACCTGACAAGATGAAGACTCTTGCATGTGCTCCAGTATACTGCAGGAAATACTGATAACCTACCTGACAAGATAGGAATGTCTCTCTTGTATGAGCTACAGTATGCTACCAGCCAACATACCTGGCAAGAAGACTACGTCTCTTGCATGTCTCTTACATGTGCTACAGTATTCTAATCGAGACATATAGCTACCAACACCCTCAACAATATCTGACAAAAGGAATTCGACACTTGTACATGCTATAGTACACTGCTGGAAAAACACTATAGCAATGAGTGCCTACCCAGAGCATTTTTTTTTAGGTATGATAGCCAAAGGGAGCGGTACGTATGGTGTTGTCCAGGACTTCCCGCTTGTCGTGCATCCATGGAAGAGCTAATTTGTTGGTGCTCTCAGTATATACTTTGTGGTGGTATGGCCTAATACTACTAACCTGCACTCTCATGTTGTGCTGGGCCAAAAGGATATGCCGATAATTGTCAAGTGTTATCGTATTCTCTAAAACACTCTTTTGTATCCCCTTCGCACGCTTTGCTACCGTATCCTGGCAGCGGTATGCATACAGCTTCGCTCTCAGCCCAACAAATTCAGCCATATAATTACCTCCGCACTCATCCTTAAATTTGCCAATAACCTTGGCATTGGCAGGTGAGTAGCAGGGGTGAGTGGGAGGGTAGGCATTAGTGTCGAACTCAGAGATGAGTGCTGGGTCTGAGGCAAGGTCACTGTAGAAGTCGGGGCAGGTGCTTTCCATGATATAGGAATCGGTGTCCATGTAGGCAAGACTCACACTACCCTCATACTGCGCTCTCATCACATCGTAGTAAAATCGATACATGAGAGTTTTCGACATGTCAAGTACGGCAAAACCAGCGTATATGGGCTTGTCAAATGTTATGCTCTCGTGGCATAATTTGACGAGGGATAGGTACTTATCGTAAATAGTCCTGCATTCGAACGACATTTTGCAATCAGCTTCCTCGCCCGAACTTCTCTGCATACGAGTTCTATACACTGGTGTGTATGCTTATTTTCCATAAGCTTACCATACTTAGCATTATTCATTAATTTGAAAAAGTCCTTCTCGAAGGTGTTTTTGGCTGCCTGACATTTCAATGTATTCATGTCAATATATTGCTTTAGCCATGCCTTCTGCTGGAATTTAAGGACAAGATGAATTGCCTTCAGCCACAACCCATGACCCAATGCTTGCTTTATGTTTACATAGTCTAGGATTTAATGTTGTTTGCTCTCCAGGGTCGTCATGAGTTTCGATTGTTTGGACCCAGGGGGACACTCGTTCACCGGTAGGAACAGAAGATCCATATGATCTTCGTGAAGAGTAGTAGTGTACTCTACATCTACCTCCAGTATGTAGCCGACATGTCCGTCGTCCGGCACGGACAAAACATCAATGTCCGTGGTGGCCCATTCAAAACTGCCGTATAGCAGCGGCAGGGACATTGCCCACCCGTATAAATTATTGGCATCTACACACTGAAGGTTTGTAGATGGCCTGCTGGCAGCATAAGTGTCAGGGATATACTCGTTGTTCGCCAACACATGCCGGNACACTGAAGGTTTGTAGATGGCCTGCTGGCAGCATAAGTGTCAGGGATATACTCGTTGTTCGCCAACACATGCCGGTTGATGCATTGGGTCACCCCTCCCCGAATACCAGCCTCAATAAACAGGTGGATGTCATAGTCGGTTAGTAGCTCCAACTCGTCTTGCGCAACATTGCATCGAACGAGAAACCGGGACCACTTAAATTGTGAACACAGTCGAGGCTATATGTGTTTAGACAGAGCTGCCAGAAATTCTCGAAGACGTCGCACGGAATCAAGACATCGCACAGAATCAAGATGTCGCACAGAATCAAGACGTCCGTCTTCAGTTATAGCTCGGAGTAGCCCCAGAGAGTTCGGCAGCCGAACACAGTCAACACCTTTTGTAAATGCTGGCAGTCCGACACATTGATGTTCCCTCTGGTGAGCTGATTGTAGAATACTTCGATAGCTGGCAACCGAGGCTCGGCGAGCTTCCCCCACGAGTTGACATAGTCGTAGGGGAACACGCCTTTGCGGGTCTCCAACACGAGCTGCTCTCTAGTGAAGAATGTGGCTGTCGTCCGGAAATCTTCAGATAGAAGATTCTGTGTGAGTGTTGCTAGGCTGGCAGACATAAATCGAAATGTACCGATAAACTGGATAGTGAATTTGTCGCCCAAACTTTTACTGAAGGTAATAAGCCATTCTTCCGTATGCAGAATAATAAAAATGTCCTGGGAATCATAGCCAAGCTAATTAATGATAAAATTGTCATCATATGTTAAATTATGGAAGAGAATTGGCAGTCTCGGGGGCGGCAGCGAAGCTTGTTGCAGTTATTACACGCCACTCTGATAAAGCTTCTGGTGATGTGGTCATGGTCATGCACCTTATGGGTTGTGCTGGTGAACGGACCAGAACAATGGCAGCAGGCAGTGGCGTGCGTATAGTCAGTCCGTTCGCCATGCGTTAGTGGGCGCATAGTCCTGGACTGACTATATATGGCTTTCTCCAGATTGCCTATCCTAACCACCTCTTCCATAGACCGTCTCGACACACCTTCGCCCCTGTAACATATTACACCTGGGTGTAGGTTGGTCGTCTTGGAGGCCGAAATAATGTCATTATCTACTTTAATGTTGATACCATAACTGTAGGGGTCACGTTTTTGATACCTATAGGTGTATACTTGTCCGAGTTCGGCTGACAGATCTGGACAGGCATCAGCATTGCCTCAAAGTCGGCATACACTACTATAGGCACCTTATCACCATTCTGATAATTCTGAAACTTGAGCACAGGCGGCATGTCGTTCTTGTCTGGCTGCGGCATGTCGGCACGAACTTTGGCATGGCTATTACAATACCTCCTGTGCTCAGCCAGATTTTCGGCACCCGTCAGCCCAGTCACATATGGAATATCTGCATATGCCTTGAAGCAGTGTTTACAGATAGTGACCGAACATTCATGACCAGTCACCTGGGAGCATACCAGATGTGAGAAATCTGCTATATATCAGTAGTGCGAGTTCTGGTTCTTCGCTGTGGTGAGTAGTAGAATGTCTAAGTGCTGGGCCAGTTATTCCACTGTCACCCATATTGGCACCATCTTCATATTCTCGTCAAGTGCATACACATTGACGCTGACCCCCGGATTTGCTCTCTCAAATGCAGCTATTTGCTGTGGAGGGGTGGGGAACTCTATATTGTTGAAGTTGAAATGCGTCTCCAGCTTGATGTAATGCTGGTTGACATGCTCTGGATTCCGCCCTCTACAAAGTGTGCCAGGATCGCCCATTTAAAGTACTGCAGGTCGGTGTTGTGTGGGTTGATGATTGCATGTTTTGCCGCAATGCCTGCAGGCAGGGCAATGAAGGACGCTCTAAGTGGGTCAAGCTTATTGATACATAGCTGAACCCATTTCACAGATGTGAGGGTTTAACCACTATTCTTCCCCATGTCCTCCCAGCACAGATTGGCAATAGCAGCCGACATGGCCTCTTCTATGTCAGTTACATTAAAGAGGGGCACATTCTTGGTTTTGAAGGCTTGCTGGTTGACCTCGTCGTCGTGCGGCTCTGGTTTTCCGTAGACACACTCGAGAAATATATTAAACTTTACCACCCCCTGGTTCTCGATTTCCTGCTCTAGCTGGCCGATGATATTGCGCTTAATCTGCTCGAGGTAGCCACAAATATCTACGGCTACACTCGAGGTATTCTAGCTGACATACGTTTTCATTACACCCCGAAACACAATCTCTGACTCCAAAAACCCATAGGTGTTAGACTCGCCTGTGGCAACAATAGCCCCGGGGTGAGTGCGGTGGCCCTCGGCTGCAATAATGCGATCCAGTGTGAGATGAGATGGACCTGGCTAGGGACTTGTCATGCATGCCCTTTTCGCCAGTCGGGAGGCTTTGGCAGTACCATTACACTTTGTGCTATGTGCACACAGTGTATAATTTCTGGTAAACTCTCTACCACAATTCCCGCATGTCAATTTCATGGCATCGGAATTAGCTCAACAGCTGCATTCATGACGACAAACATCGTAAGAACGCCCGAAGCCTTCATTACAGAATGCACAGTGGGACGATGCGGCCTGTCTGATCAGTTCTGTACATGTTATGCGATGAGCAGTAAGTTTATCGGTTCGGGCGAAAGACTGCACGCACCTATCGCACATATGTTGGCTGGGGCCCCGGAATGGAATGAGGGCACAATTACGCTCGTGACATAATCCATTTCCGCGATCTGTAAACATAAGGTCACAAAATCCACACTGTAGTGTGGACCTACATACTGTATGAGCAAAAGGAACCTTAGGTGTAGGCGAAGCAGCTGAAGAAGAAGGCAACGATGACAATGAACCACCAGACTCCATCTTGAAATGTCATATAATTCAATGACTTTACTCCTCGCGCGACAATGCGTAGGTCCGGAGTGATCCTAGGGGAAAAAGTTTCTAGACTGGTTCGAAAATGTCTGTAAAATATATGTATATATGCATTATTAATTTATATATCAGGTGTACAACCTTGCTTCCGCTGTTTTTTTTCAACATTTGAGGCTTTACTGTTAAAATGTGATTACATATTTATAACTAAAAGTACTCTCCGTCGCTAGCCACTACTTTGTCCCATCTTTCTGGCATTTTCTGGATACCATCTCGAAAAAACGACGTGTCTTTTGAGGCGACCCACGAATAGATCCATGTTTTGACTTCTTCATACGAGCGGAAATGCTGATCGGCCAGGCCATGAGCCATCGATCGAAAGAAATGGTAGTCGGAAGGAGCAACTTTGGAGAGTACGGAAGGTGGGGTAAGACCTCCCATTTCAGCATTGCCACATATGTCTTGACCGGTCTTGCGAGATGTGGCCGAGAATTGTTATGCTGGAGGATAACTTTGTCGTGTCTCTCTTTGTACTGTGGCCATTTCTCCTTCAAAGCTCGGCTCAAACGCATCAATTGCTTTCGATACCGATCCCCTGTGATGGTTTCACAATGGCTTGTTCCATCACTCCCAATGATTCTGCCAATTCTTCTTGCGTTTGGCATGAAACTTCATCAAGTTATGTCTCCATTTCGGAATCTTCGAAACATTTCTCTCTTACAGCCATGCCAGTCCTAGACATCAAAATCACCACTATTAAAGCGTTGAAACCACTCACGTCACGCTCATTCACTAATATCAGCCTCACCGTACGTTTTCTTGAAATGGAAGCAGAAAATCAATAATACCCGCACATGCCGAGCATTTGGCTCGAAAACTGACATCGTTGCTCGAGGATAAATTTATGATGCAAACACAAATTCACTAATGTGGTGATGTCGTTATGTTGACAGATGTCCAAGCTTACTGTGTGAAATTATTGATCTACATATTTCCACCAGCACTTACTGCTGCATCCATCGATCGGAAAATGGTGGAAGCAAAGTTGTACACCTGATATATATATATATATATATATATATATATATATATATATATATATATATATATATAGGAAAT
>NQII01001348.1:469745-516762 GCA_002778355.1 Clitarchus hookeri
AATCCTGGCATCACTTCGACTATGATGCATGCATTGCTTAGCTCAGAATCGGAATAATCGTACTTGCAACTAGCAGGGGTAGAAAAAGGCAAGTATTTTAAGGCAGATGGATATAATGAACTTGTTTATCCATTAAGATATTTGTTTAGGTTTATGAGGGATTGTAATGAAATATTCTGGAAAGGCGGGTACAAGATTACATTCATTCGAAATTCTCATGATGATGTTTCTATTTACAGAAGGCCTAAAACACNTATTTACAGTAGGCAGATGGATCTCCTGATATTATTCCAGATGCTGGTAAAATTGTTATTGAGAAAATGGAAATACTGTAGCCAGTTGTTTATTACGAGCCTAATTATGGAGACGAAATTAAAGCAAAACTACACAAACTATACAAAATTCCCATAGGATTCAATTATTGGCAATGTCTTTAAAAACCTGTACCTACTGGTGCAAACTCATTCCAGTTTGATATAAAGAATCAGTTCAATTCAATCCAATTTGATATGCCTGACTTTGTCATTGTTGGCTTTCAGCCAAACAGAAAAGAAAATGCTTATCAAGACAAAAATGGTTCAATTTTTGACCATTGTCATGTTAAAAATATTTCTATTAATAATGGAAGGAATGAAGTGCACCCTAAAGAGAATTGGAACCTGGATATCGAGGATAAAATTTTCGATAAGATGTACATTGCCTACAATGATTTTAGAAATTCAAAGACCAAGCTAGATACTCCTTACCGTAACAATGAACTATATTATAACCCCGATGCATTTGTTTCTAGGAGACCATTGTATATTATTGATTGTTCTTACAGAAAAACCTCTATTATAAAGGATCGAACTAATCTGAAACTTACAGTTGATTTTAATAAGCCAATCGAAGCTACAACGATTTGCAATGTGGTGCTAATAAGCCAAATAAACCTAATTTATGATGTTAAAAGTGAAAGAATCACTGACACTAACTAGTGCGCAAACATGTATGGTTATTAATTTTTAATGGGTNTGGTTATTAGTTTTTAATGGGTCATTTCCCATTAAAAACCTTTATTTTAAATATTCAATAATTAAAAACAAAATATGAATGAGATACATGAATACAGCATCAGTTCATGCAGTCTGACAAATATTATTAAAGGTGGTGATCGTATATATATTTCATAGTATCACTCCTTTTCAATTTTGTAGTGTCCCCATTGTAGTATTTTAATACCATCTTTAAGAATAAATCTTTTGTCATCTTCGGAACTTAATGCTTTTTTTCTCAACTCTATTGTAAACAGTTCATGTTAATTAGATCTTATGGGATTCATACTTTCGTAAACCACTTCTTTTCCAAACAAGCACTTTTTGTAGTCATCAAAACGTATCTCATTCCTGACTACAGTATTTTTCACACCCTTTGCTCTTTTCTTTACATCACCTTCCACATTTAAGGCATACATTTTGGCTCTTAAACCAATAAATTCTTCCATTATTTTCCCATTACATTCATCTTTCATTTTNCTCTTAAACCAATAAACTCTTCCAGTATTTTCCCCTCACATTCATCTTTCATTTTGCCTATAATTTTCTTATTTATTTGTGACATACTATATCTATTATTTTTTGGATAATCACTTGTATCAAAATGATCGATCATTTATTTCATGTCACTGTAGAAGTCTAGTGTTTTTATACAATATATACATGAGTCAGTATCTTGATAGCACATTTCAATATTTTCCCCATATTTTGGTTTCATCACATTATAGTGAACATCGTACATTTAGGTCTTTGACAAGTCAAGTATGCTCATTCCAACATAAATGGGATTGTTGAAACACAACTTTGTTTTATTCATGTGAACTGCGACCAAAGAGTCAGTAAATACTGTTCTATCTTTAAAATTTGGTTTAGCCACTAATTTATCCAATTGCTTGCTGCTTGTGCACAACCGTATATCTACTCTGTTTATAATGTTCTCCGTTGTTTTTCCGAATACAGAGTTGTTCATTAGTTTATAGAAATCCTTTTCAAAATCATTAGATGCCTTCGTTCGCATATTTGTGTTTAGATCAATATAGGACTTGAGCCAGTCTGATTGGTCAAACTCCAGAACTCTATGGATCTTCTTCAACTTCATTCCGAGGGAGAGATATTGCTTAAGATTTACATAGTGCAGTACATATCTTTCTTTGTCATATAAGGTAGTTAATAATTTAGGAATTTTCGAGCCTTCGGGTATTCTATTCTCTGGAGTCAGTGGTAGATCTTTGTGGACGTCGTGTAGTTCATGTGGATACTACAAATCAACTTCCAATATATAGCCTTTTCTGGCATCATCTCGAATTTTTGTTACATCTATATTTGTATTTCTCCACTTAAACCCACCGTAAGGTAAAAACTGATTCATAGCCCATCCATATAAGTTATTGGCATCCAGGTATGCCAGATAAGCGACTTCAACTTTGGCATCATAATCATTATGTATTTATTATTTGCTTTGGCATACCTCTTGCAACATTGGGATATTCCACCACGAATACCTTTTTCAATCATCAAAATCATGTTGTAATCCGTTAGTAGTCGTAGTTCTGTTTTAGTATGTTTGAGCATTACATCCCACGCTAGCCCTGGTGCTGTGAAATACCACGCAGGATCCAGTTTATATGTCTTGAGACATACATCTCTAAAATTTTCTATAAAATCAGCCAATATCAATACATCTGTTTTGTTATGCAACTGAGTATACTCTCCTAAGGATTTGATGTTGAAAGTTTCCCACACCTTTATTGCAAACTCGTAGTCCTCATCTGAAATATCACATTTGTTGAGTTTGTTGTAAAATTCATTCTTATTAGGTAGTGATGTCTCACAAAACTTTTCAAAACTATTCTTGTAGTCTTTCCTTATAACAAGATCTAGAAGTTCATTGGAAAAATGCTTACTCGTTTCGCGGAATTGACTTCTGGAAAGATTGCTAGAGAGTTTATCGATCCTGCTGGCCATAAATTTTAATAAGTCAATAAATCTTAGATTTACGCCCTCACTTACATGTTTAGTGAAATAAATATATTTTTCCTCATTGTTGGGAATTAGGTCAATTTTATTTTCATCGATGCCCAGCTCCTTTACAAATAAATGTGTGTCATATCCAGATAGATTGTGTATAAACACAGGAACAAAACATGGATTTCTATAGGATAAGTTACAATCTTTGTGTGCGGCTCCTCTAAATTTACCTGTAAGGTGGTCATGGTCTCTCACAGAGTCTCCATCCAAAGTCTTTTCACATATATGACAATGAGTGGCTGTATAATAACCAATCTGTTCTTTCTGGGTCAAGGGAATCATTGGTTTTTCATTTTTGTAGACATCTCCTATTGCCTTTGCTGCCTCCATTAACATCTTGACGAATACCCTAGATGCGTAAGATCCTTCATAAGTTACTAGCACCTTATAGTATTCATGTTCATATTTTATACAGTAACTGAAACTAATAGGCTCGTGGTTTTGGTACGGCTTCGTGTAGGAGTAGTCGGTATTTTGTTGGCAAGTTTCGATTTTAGTTAACAAACACTCAAAATCGGCATATATCACAAAATGGACTCTCAAAGAATGATTTTTGTTCTTGAATCTTAGTATGTTATTTCCTTTATGTGGAAGTTCGACTCTAATTCCATCGTCATCTCGGCAGTCTTCTTCGTGAGCATTTAGCTCGCTTTCAGAGTAGAAGTGTTGCAAGCATCTATCACATATGTTTATTTTATGGGCATTCTTTACCACCTGTGATGTAATAAATCTCGAAAGACTTTTTATCCAGCAGTAGTGGTCATTCTTTTCATCTTTGATGTAGAGCAGATTAATATGCTTATTCACCTTATTTTTTGTTATTTTTAATGGATAGATTATATATTCCTTATTGTCCTTTTATTTTTCTTCGTACGTATATACATTAATTGACAACCCGCTTCTTTTCTCAAAGATTGGTATGCTATCCAATTTCATAGGAAATTCCAGACCCTTAAGTGCTTCGTCAAACTCATGTTCACGATCCAAATACTTGTTCACTCTTTGAGGATACTTTTGTGCTGGATGAAGTGCGGATAGAATAGACAACAAAAAACATTTTTTATCATTGTTCTTAACATTAATTGTGCTTGCTTAGCTTTGATTTTTTTTCTGGAAGATCAACATAAGAGCTACCCTTAAGTGGAACATATTTAATTATTCGTACCTCTAGATTGAATATCCTAGTGAGCACCCACTGAGAGCCCTTTGCTTCAAATGCACCCATCTCAGCTATGATTTTCAATATGCTAGCAGTATAAAATTTTTCTAGATTAGTTGATTTCAGTATAATTTCGTTCTTGGTTTTAAAAGAGTGTTCTATATATTCGATATTGTCACCAGTTCCTCTTTTGTACTCAGCGAAAAAGTTCATGTTCACTTTAAGGTCCATTGATTTTAAATGCTTATTAATTATGCTGGTGACACCTCCTTTTATATCGTTTAGGAAATGATTTGGGTCTTTGTATGCATTCACATTCTTTACAGCATAAGTCTTGATCCTACTTTTAAATGCATTTTCAATTTCTTCTACACTGAATCTGAGTGTGTATTTGTGTACTTGCTCCTCAAGTGACTTCTTATTAGAAATGGTTAGTAATAGTGGTTATAAGCCTCACAACGAACTTGCTTATCTCTTGGTAACTTCTGTTTTGGTATTAGACTTAGCGGTATTTACAAAATATTTCCCATGCATTTGTAGGTTCTTGCACAGGTGCAAGACCTTTGTGCAATCTACTTCTCAAATGACTTCTTATTAGAGATGGTGTGTAAAAGTGGTTACAAGTTTCACACTTCACAAATGGCTGTTGAGGTTTCTTCTTATTTCTATTCATAAAAACATCATGCTTAAATTTATATTTGTTCCTAACATTCCCAGTTTTGCATTAGCCTTTTTCATTGCAATAGTTGTCTTCGTATAATTAGACCTCAGTATATTTTCATTTGTATTCATTTATTATATATATATTTTTTATTGCACGACCACATTATTAGTATACATTTTCATTCCCTTAAATCGAAAAAATGTACCACTGCTAATTGATAGAGAGCCTTTTTCTAAACGCAAATTTTAACACAACTTTTTTGCGCTGCATGCGCCCCTGCCCGAATCGGTATTATCATAACTTATGGTTCTTTTCAAACAATTAGTTTAAGAAGTGAGTTGAAAATGTATGGTTTTTTTTACCCTATTACCTTTTAAAAAGTGGTTTGAAAACGTATGAGAATTTTTTAATCCATTAGTTTTTAAAAGTGGGTTGAAGACAGATGGTTATTTTTAATCCATTAGTATTTAAAAGTGGGTTGAAGAAGGACGGGTATTTTTAATCAATTAGTTTTCAAAAGTGGGATGGAAACTAATGGGTATTTTTTATCAATTAGTGTTTAAAAGTGGTTTGAAAATTGATGGTTATTTTTAATCTATTAGCTTTTAAAAGTGATTTGAAAATGGGGGGGTTATTTTTAACGCATCAGTTTTTAAAAGTGGTTTGAAAACGGATGGTTAAAAGCTATGGTGCGCCAGCGCTGTGTTCGAATCGGCATTTTATATCTACTATGATTGTTGTGAAGAGTAGCAGTTGATGCTGATGTAAGAAAGGCGTTGTAATGACACTGGACGTAGATAGTAGGCGTTTGTAGAGCGCCGATGTCAAATCACAAGTATGCATCAGAAGATCTGCGGGGGGTTTATTTACCATTCCTACAGCTATGTCATTCGGAGATAATGTTTTTGAAATAACAGAAAATATATATTTTTCCATAGCTTCCTTCTCCTCCCTCCTTCCCTGACAGCAGACTTCGTCAGCCAGCCAAACAATTCTCTCTTTCACATTTACACAGAGGTGACAAAAGTCATGGGATAGCAATATGCAAATATACAGATGGCAGTAGTATCGCGTACAAAATGTATAATTGGGGAGTGCATTGGTTGGGCTTTCATTTGTAGTCAAGTGATTCATGTGAAATAGTTTCTGACGTGATTATGGCCGCACGACGGGAATTAACAGCATTTGAACGCGGAATGGTAGTTGGAGCTAGACGCATGGGACATTCCATTTCGGAAATGGTTAGGGAATTCAACATTCCGAGATCCACAGTGTCAAGAGTGTGCCGAGAATACCTACTTTCAGGCATAACCTCCCACCATTGACAACACAGTGGCCGACCGCCTTCACTAAATGACTGAGACCAACGACGTGTGCGCAGAACGGTCATTGTTAATAGACAAGTAACACTGCGCGAAATAACCGCAGGAATCAATGTGGGACGTACGACGGACGTGTCTGTTAGGACAGTGTGGTGAACTTTGGCTGTACTGGACTATGCTATCAGAAGACCGACTCGAGTGCCTTTACTAACAGCATGACATCGCCTGCAGCGCCTCTCCTGGGCTAGTGACCATATCGGTTGGAGCCTAAACGACTGGAAAACCGTGGCTTTGTCAGATGAGTTCCGATTTCAGTTGGTAAGCGCTGATGGTATGGTTCGAGTGTGGCGTGGACCCCACGAATCCATGGACCCAAGTTGTCAACAAGGAACTGTGCAAGTTGGTGGTGGCTCCATAATGGTTTGTGCTGTTTTTACATGGAATGGACTGGGTCCTCTGGTCCAACTGAACCGATCATTGACTGGAAAGGGTTATGTTCAGCTACTTGGAGACCACTTGCAGCCATTCATAGACTTCATGTACCCAAACAACAATGGAATTTTTATGGATGATAATGCGCCATGTCAACGGGCCACAACAGTTCGCGATTGGTTTGAAGAACATTCTGGACAATTCCAGCGAATGATTTCGCCACCAAGGTCGCCCTACATGAATCCCATCGAACATTTATGGGACATAATCGAGAAGTTAGTTCGTGCACAAACTCCTGCACCAACAACACTTTCGCAATTATGAACGTCTGTAGAGGCAGCATGGCTCAATATTTCTGCAGAGGACTTCCAACGACTTGTTGAGTCCATGCCACGTCGAGTTGCTGCACTTCGCCAGGCAAAAGGAGGTCCGACATGATATTAGAGTTATCCCATGACTTTTGTCGCCTCAGTGTACAACTCAGTTTAGTTAAAACTTGTTAAGTTTAAAAAAAAAATTTTATATCTCGATGTATNAAAAAGGAGGTCCGACATTTTGTCGCCTCAGTGTACAACTCAGTTTAGTTAAAACTTGTTAAGTTTAAAAAAAAAATTTTATATCTCGATGTATGAAATACGTTTTGCTTTTAGAACAGCTGCATTTCTTCACGGAATAGATTCGTGGGGGTGTGTCTGAAAAGTTTCCAATGGAATGTTGTCCCATTCTTGTACCAAAACATCCACCAATTGCTTCAGTGATGTTGGAGATGGAAATTTTTCCTCACTCTCTGCTCTAAAACTCCCCATAACTGTTGAATTATGTTGAGGTCTGGCGATTGTTTGATGATATTCTGATGCTCCTCAAACCAAGACTAAACCTTTTTGGTGGTGTGTATAGGCGCATTATCATCTTGGAATATGCCAGTGTTTGGCAGCAATATGCTAGTCATAGTAAGAACTTCATCATTGAGGATATCGAGATATTCATTCCCAGCAATCCGGCCAGTGATGTGAATGAGAGTACCAGCTGCATAAACCCGGCCGTTTGTAGGAAACAATGTAAACGATGATTCATCGTACCATACCACTTTCTTCCAATCATCAAGTGTCCAGGTTTTATGATCGTGGCACCACTTCTTTCGCGGCCTAGCGCTGGCTTCCGTTATAAAGATTTCGCAATTGCAGCTCTTCCATGAATGTTAGCTTTATGGAGCTCCCACCGTACTGGTTTTGTCGAAACAGTATTACTCGAGTGAGTGTTGAGTTCTGCTGTCACTTTTGCCGCGGTAGTTTTACGTTGTCTGGCCACAATTCTTTTTAATGTTCGTCGGTCTCTTGTCAGTTAACTTTTGACTTCACTCACTATTCCTCTTCGCCGATGATGTTTTGCCATGTTTTGTGTATGCTGTCATTACCGTGGATACTGTTGCTCGTGATACGTTAAACAATTCAGCTGTTTTCGTCACAGAAGCTCCCGCTAACAGAGCACCAACGATTTGCCCTCTTTCGAAGTTTGAGAGACCACACATTTCACCGATCGCTTGTTTTAACCATCGCAGAACAAAGCGTATAATACACTGAAAAATAACCTACAAGATTTGGCATGTAAACTGTGCAATACATACGCGTCGCATTATTTACACGAAAGCAGTGTTGCCAATATGCAACAAAATGTACTATATTGCATGGTGTTCATATTATTTTGTGCATCCCCTGTGTATTAAATCTGCCAGTGTAGTTGTGCTTCACACTCACTGCGGCATACTATTCACATTACTTATACATCAAATATATTTACATATGTTTATATAAGTATATATAAATGTTCCCTTTAATATTGACAAGTAATGTTGACGTATCCGAAAGTATTGTATTGTGTGTACAATGTTTGATTAAAGCATATTCACTGTACTTACATGCTAGTTTTTTAGGTTTAACATCTAAAATGTTTCCCTTGAATTTATTAGTAACGTTGAATCCAAAAGGATTGTGTGTAATGTTTTAGATTAAAGTACTTTCAATATACTAGTATGTTAGTTTTTTAGGTTTGTATGTTTGACATCTCGCCTCTGCCAACAGATGAAGAATATACACTGAGTGAGAATTAATATATGCTTACATATTGACACAAAAATATACAATTTTTTTAGTTTAAAAAACATACAATTTTCTTTCTCTGTCTATATGTTGTCGAGAAGCGTGGTGAACAGTAGACGAAGTAGCATCTTTTTCTCCGCTACGATCAATTTTCTCATGTCAGGCAGTGATGACTTCCCACAATACAGGCAGGCGGTGGTAGGTTGTGTGACTGTCATCGGTACAAGACTCGGTTAATTGCATTTCCAGCGGTTAATTGCATTACTGCTGTTAACCTGACATAGTTCATATACAATTGTGCGAGTAAACCATACCTAATGTATATTCTTTTTCCTTGCACTTGCTAAGATATGGCTGATGGAGCTAGGCAGCATAGTGTCCGGCCTCAGGTAATATGCGGCATATAAAACAACACTGCATGGTACTGGGTATAGGAGACGAAAGTTCTCTTCACTTTGACAAACCCAGTGTTCAAGTTCGTTGCAACATTCCACTTGCGCATGCTGGCATGGCGGTTTGTAGTGAACGCGCCTGTAGCCAACCGTCACGTCACCCTCGTACTTGACTAGCGGGTTGAATAGCATGTACATGACTGAATTTATACTGCGTTAGGAGCGAGAGAGAGAGAGAGCCTTTCTTCCACATTTATGAAAACTCGACTAGATGCATCGTCTTACCGTTGCCAAAATCCCTGGTGCCAGCATAGCTAATCTGAACTGTAGCAGTGTTAAGCTTAGTCATTTCGTCGTCGGTGATAAGTTGAACGTATCGCGAAGGCAGTCTGATGCGAAACTCGGCATCTAGCAGGCACATCATACACTTGCCATAAGTTGTCTCCACCTTCTGGAAATCTGAAGCGACTTACAGCTTCCCGGCAACGAGATCAGTCAGCGGCCTATACTGCGCATTACCGTTCAGCTTCGTAATAAGGTCGTACATGGTGATAGCCTATAGTAGTACCGTGGTTCCCCTCCTCGCAGGGCTCCTTTTTATATTGGCTGATGTTCGAAAATATCACCCCTCCTTCTCTCATGGAAGGTCCACATCCTTAACAAAAGTGAGTTCAAGCACGGATATGCTCGGTCTTGTCTGCATATATCACACACATGTTCAATCTTTTCCACATACCGCATCATCAACTTTCTAAACGAAGGACAGTCATACTCTGTTTGTAGATTTAAGAGTTTTATTTACGTGGTGCAATAGATGATTAACTGCCTTTTATGCTCCGGCCGGGCCACGAAGACTGCACAATCCTCGTTTAACAATGAGACTAGTATATCTCGCACTTTATCATATCCTTTATCACCCTCACCCCAATTGAGTCCGTGATAATGTTTTCACAGCCATATATTTATTACCTTACTTTTCCTGTCGAGTACGTGTCATGGCAATGGGGGTATGAATGCATGTGTAACTATACGTCCTTCAACATATGCTATACAGATACATTTAATAATGAAACCGTGTTATGTCACACATCCCTGAAAGTTAACCTACATTATGACAGCCGGATGCTGAATAGACTATAGTTGTAACTTATGTCAGTATTTGAACTACTCTATCCCGTACATTTTATGTGACTAGTGTGTCGTGAAGTATGAAAGTGTAGTGTTGAGTGAAGGCCGGGAAATTCTCAGAGGCGGTTATTTCAATCCTACAGCCCACTACACCTGATTTTATTCTATGATCCTGTTTACTAATGTCAAACACTAGTATAGGCGCTGTGATCATAAACACACTACGTTCCTGCGCCATAGCCTGCATTTGTCCATAGTAGGATCTCTGAAAGTCTGCATGCATTTGATATGGGTACCATATATGCTGCATTTATAAAATAAATGTTTAAATCTCTGTATGGGTTAGCCTCCGAGTTTAAGAAAATTTTAACTTCTTAATATTTACATGATCAAATTTCGCACAATCCATATTGATGGCATTCTGTCTGCCAGTCTGAAAGGCGACTATTATGTAGCGTGGTTTTTCACTCGTGAAACTAGTTTTAACATTCCAATTTATGCTCACAGAGCCGGGTACGCTCGGGTTCGTCTCTAAACTCCATGTACAAAACATAATATCTACATTCCTTCCTTTCTCTGCGTATTTCAAAAATTTCACACGCTCTGTCATATTTACCTGCCCATGGGGTAGTAACCAATCGATTGAATGTATTGACAACACTGCAGCTTCCGGTGCTGTGCCAGTGTCCTGGAGTGCATTCGCTTGCGTGTTAGCTATGTGAATAACTAACTCTTGCTTTGAATTAATAATTAAATGCTTGTAGTCTTCGGAGAACCCTAACAACATGACTAGTGGAATACATATTTAAAATTTTCCATTGGCATAGACGGGGTCCTTAAAGTCCTCTTCGATCCCCCCACCCGCCATTTTAGCCACCGGTAGTTGGTTATGCGTTAATGACAGATAGTTATTTATGGTGGCTGTGATTCCAATATCTCGCGTTGCATCTACTTCACACCTGCTCAGTTCGTATGCAATTCTACTTGTCATGTGTAGTATACAGTTTCTAATGATTTTTGTTGTCACAGGTAGGGCATTGCCTGCCTTTGTTAGAGTTCCTCGGAACAGCAAATGTTAATTAGACGGGGCGGTATATATATGTATATTGGTTTTGCACCAGGATCTGAACCTCGGACGAAGGTACGTACAGGCCTGGCATATAGGTCGAGTTCGGTTTGACATGTTAAGCATCTTTTATTGCTTTTGTATGCACAAACTTAAATTACAATCCCATCTTTCCTTAAATGTAAACATACTGTTATCTCCTCGCCTCGGAAATTAATAAAATCACTCTCTTGATCCACTATAGAGACTATGACTTCCTGTGCAATCTCCATCACGACTGGAACGTTGATGGAAGTCTTCGGAACATTCACCAGCTTAAAGTATGGCGGTCCAATTGCAGAAAATTCGTGTAGTGTATGGCTTGGCTTGCTGTTGAGATACGGTGCACCAACCAAATTACAGTTTATTCTTATAACATTCATGGGGAAGATGTTTACCGGTAGGGTAGATTTGTGTGTTTTATTCGCCTCGTATTTTACGTTCTCAAAACATAGCATGGAGGCTATAGTATCGCTTTGTCTGAAGTCTATCTGCGCAGTACAATACATCTTGCTGTGTAGTGTATTTGCATTACAGTGCAGCACTAACATCATGTCCTCCGCCCTCAGCTACCGCTTAAGGTACTCACCTATGTCTTCGATCTCATACGAACCTGTGGATATACACATCTCCCCTCTCTTACCATCACCTCCTTGACATAAAGAAACATATAATTGGGTTCATCTATGTTCAGTACTGAGAAGTAAGTTTGAAAATCTATCACCACCACAGACCACACACCATTCAAGGTGAGTGGAGGAAAGTGCACAGAATGCAATTCCGAGGTATTGCCCGACATGATCAGGGTTACAAACATGACCGATGCTTAGACTAAGTGCGTCCCCATTAAGTATATATCTATCTTGCAAGGCAGCGCAGACATAGGTGTACAGTTCCATTCCCACGGCTGTTGCTCTGCCTCGTGATTGTAGTATATTCGCACCCCTCTAAAATACATTTTCAGTTCTGGCAGGGTCCTTAAGTTACCATAACTGTCAAAGTATTCGACCGATTTTCCATTATTTTTATATGCCGTCCAATGAGTTCAGCCCGGTACTCGTATCTAGGTTTACTATACCGCACTCTATCCGCCGCGTGCAGTGTGGTAGGCGATCACGCATGAACACACCTCGGAAATTTACTATTTTTAATATTCGTGTAAACTTCCGTATGCCGATGTTGGTGCGCACTCGGTTAAGCAGGGTTCTTAAGAGCGCCTCATTCTTTTCTGTCAACGTGTTCTCTTGCTGTCTCCACCTGCTATGGGCAAGTTAGGCGGTAAATGTAGTTATTGTTCATTTTTTTATTACCTCTGGCAAGTGCCTCCATATTACGATTATGTCTCAACGTCTCCGATAACCGTTTGTCCTCCTCCTTGTCCATATTCACAGACCTGGCAAAGCCTATCGCACCGCCGATAAGACTGCCAAGAATGCCTAGTGCTGGTAAAATGAAGGGTAAAATACCTACATGCTTCTCTACTTGGCGCGGTTTCCTACCTCTGCCAGTGCGTTTCTTGTTCATCCTTCCAACACCAAACTTCATACCCATTCATAATCTTGGACACTCATAATCATTCGTTGAGTTTGGACTTGGACGAACCTACTATTGCCTTGGCTTTATATGCAAGAATGTTTTCGGCTGCGTGTCTATCTTCCAACTGGTTACTGGTCTCATAGGCGATATCGTGTTCCTTGCACGCGTCGTACAAAAAATTGACAGGGGCGTCACCTCGCTCAATCTTCGCGCTAGTCGAGTACCCAGACCACAATACTTGTAGCCGGGAATATGTTCCTCGAAGGGAAGCATGTTTTTAAGCGTATTTACAAGACCATACCCTCTCTTGATCTCTCTCCCATTGCAGATTACAGTATGCTAACACATCAATTTATCAGCTAATACACTTTGTACGTTTTGTGACTGGCTACTTTGCCAGGCCTCGAACCTAGTCGTTATTGTATGTCATTAGTAATGGGGGGTGTACATATCGGTTCAATGGGAGGTAGTACCACACATACATATAGTATTTCTATTTATGGATGTCCCCTACGGTCATATATGTCCCTATGAGGGTGGCACCACTCTCCATACCTTCCCTGCCACAACACTTCGCCAAGGATTTTATCTGCATGTTGACCACGCTGCGTAGCTGGCGAACTGCCTGAGGGTGAGTAGGCTGCATCTGGCATGACGGCTTTGTTGATCATGTTGCTGCAAAACTGGTGAACCATTCGAGGGCAGGCAGGCAGCTTTCTCTTCCCCGCCTTCCTGTTACGAGTCGTAAACACGATCCTCTGTGGTATGCTAGACTCAGCTTCGCGCATGCCTCAACCATGCGATAAATCTAGAATCACATATACATAGCAAGGAGGAACATTCAATTACAGTACATACACAGCTCTTGCAGAAAAAAATTATAGATCAGCAAGTTCAGATTTTAGGATCCATCTATTATACCGTGGATGAAAGCCCGCCCACTTAACACATATGCGATTACCCTTGCATCGTAACACCTTCTCGACCAAATAGGTATCTGGAAACTGCTTAGCATAATCTCTTGTTCTTAAAATGCACCCTTCAGCTTGTCACCATTCAAATCGACAAGTTCATAGGTCCTCGATTCGTAATGGCGAATCTTGGCGACCCTGTATATCTCCACAGATCAATTCGGTGTGTAAGATTTCGCAAAAGGTGATTTGAGATGTGAAATATGGACATAGTAACCAATCTTCGCCTTAGTCTTGCGCCTGTCCAATCTCTTCGCGTTTTTAAACACAGTCGCAAGCAAAGAATCGTCCTTAACGTCCGTCGGCCGAATACAGATGGTCCAGTGCACTTGGCCATTGCAGTCGGCTATCAGACGAGGCAGAATATCCAGCTAACTACCTCGTGTCGAAAACTCACGCCACATATCAGTCTTCAACATAAACTTAAATCGTTCCACGATGGAGGCCTTTTATCATCGTGTGTACTGTAGTGATTAATCTTATTCGCATCCATTAGTGAACAGAAGGCAGTATTGTAGAATTCTCTGCCAAGATCAGTCTGCATATTTTTAGGCGTCCCCTTATCACTTATCACCCATACTTGCAATGACGCGATGTTAATCCTCGATGGTTGCAGACATTATACCAAAATTATAAGTGAAATGTCCATATTATATGTATTTCATACAAAGGCTCTAGACACAATAGGATTGACAATTTGACCTTCAAATGTATCGAGTTGGTGGAGGACCGCAGTACACACATGGTGGCAATGTGACCATTTTTCATCTTCCGTGCGCAAGTCATTTAAATAACGAACAATTCTGTCTCGAATAAGTTCTTCGATATTTGCAAGTCCCATACTCAAGGTGTGGTTGGGGCTGTCAAGTTCTTCGAGTATATGAGTAATAAGTTTATTAGTCATACCTTGGAAAACAGAGCTGAGTTTCGTTTCCTAGCTGCCCACTCTCTCTAACTGCGCACACAATGTGTTCAGCATGCTTGCACCTCTACTAGACGCATTAAGGTGGTCGACTAGTTTAGCAGAAAGGGCGGCAAAATCCTTAACCTCGAACTGTCCGAGCTTCGTCTCCACAGTAGTGAGCTTATCTTCCACAGTGGCCAGGTTGCCGGCACCCTCATTCACTACAAGCATATTATCCTTCAACGTAGCTGCCAGTGTATTAAGTGCTCTGTAGTTGACATGTTCACCCAAGTCGAGAAGCTGTGACTCCACGGCGGGAAGCATTTTCTTCTCCATTGATGAAATCATACCGTCTAAAGCATTGAGTTTCTGCTCATCTTCGGATAATTTTCTAAGCTGAGCATCCATCTTGGTAGACAGTACATTGGTGTTGACATAGAGACGTCCTTCCATGGCATCGAGGTTCGAATCCAGCTTCTTATCTATTGAGGCCAGCACGATGTCACTCTCAGTCTTGGTATTAAGGTGCCTGCCTAGTTAAGCGGCGAGCTCTGCTAGAACCCTAGCGCCAACTTGATGTCCAACATCACCGATTTTCTTCTCCAGGGTGGAAATCTTGCCACCTAAAGTGTTCAGTTTCAGTACATTTTCAGATAATTTGTGAAGCTGGGCCTCCATCTTGGTAGACAGTACATTCGTGTTGCCGAACAGTCATCCTTCCACAGCTTCAAGTGCATCCCCAGTAGTAAAAGCAGTCAGTTGGCACACATTTTCGATTAATGTACCAAGCCTCGAATCCATGTTAGTAGTCAGTATATTGGTATCGAAGAGGCGGTCTTCCACAGTGGCAAGCTTGCCTCCCAAAGCAGACAGTTTCTTAATGTCTTCAGCCAATGGGCGTAAATCACTTACCATGGTCGTATGAACTCTGCTGGCTATTCGCTCGCTCACCCCACTTAGTACAGTCTCTAAAGCATCGATCGGAGCCATACCAGCCAATAGTGTGCGAAGATGTGTCTCAATGCTAGTCTGAAGTGCTGCCACTGGTCGCAATGCTTCCGAAGTAACGTTGCGGACAAAGGATACATTAGCTGCTTCGCCGTCATGCTTCGCCCCACCGAGATTCTTGGCTCGATTTCCTCCGAAACTACAGTTCCCATCGATAGTAGATGTGATACCACTGTCCGGCGCACGCTTCAGGCGGCTATGGGCGAACTTGGTTACTGCATAGCTCATACTTCACTGATTATCGATAATGAGCTGATCAAAGCCCCTAGGGTACCGTCCCTTATGAAGTGGAAAATCCTTTGCTATCACTAGGAAATCATGAGGTTCGCACCAGCAACATGAACGCATGACTTTAAATCTGTTGAAGGTCATATCAGTATTAACATGGTCAGAGTAGATGTGACGTAGATTTAGGTCGTACATACAAAAAAGAACGACAAAATTAGCATTGTCATGTAGAAGCTGTTTAGGCATATGTTAGTAAGTTTGACATAGGTAAATAAAACCCACTGCTACACGATGTCCCATGCTGAAATACTGCTGCATTGTCGACTGTTTCTCACATGCCATGTCGTCGAAAATAAACAGAGAGTTTGGTAATGCATCACTTGGCTGCATGACCGCATCATTGCCACTGAAGGGGAAATAACGAAGTTCGTCCATGGCTTGTAGTATTTGCGTTAGGTGTAAGTACTTTGGCTGTTATAGTGGTTTCGAGTACAGGTAAATGGTCTCGATCCGAAGACCGTTAGGTTCCTCCAGAAGGCTGAGAATTACACATGTCTTGCTGCAGTTGCTCGAACCTGCTATGATACCCCGTACAGTGCTAGGTAGTAGCTTTCCATGGCGGAATGTATAGACTTTAGTTTCATCATCGACATCACTGATGCATACAGGAACTGTGGGGGTAAATGGCACAATCTCCATTGAACCGATATGTAAATTGGTTAAACCTCGATACGTATGTTAGTGATGAACATTGAGGTCAGGTGATGTGGTTGGCTACATTGTGTGTGCATGCATGTGCATGTGTGTGTACATGTGTGCATGTGTGTGCATGTGTGATCGTGTGTGTGCATGAGCATGAGTGCGTGCATATGTGTGACCTTGCCGAGGCACTGTGGTGGGGACACCCTGAAACATGAGAGAGTAAATAAGGGATCAGGGGTGGGGGTGGGGACAGGGGNGCACGAGCATGACATTTGTCATCTACCCACCTCGCCACTGCAGCTCCAGGATGGAGGGGCATTGTGGCAGGGACAAGCTGGAATGTGTGAATGTGAAGTAGGGATCACAGGCATTGTGGCATGGGTGGGCTGGAATGCGAGATCATGAATTATACGATCCAGTAGGAAAGGATTACATGATAATCGAATTTGGAAAAAAACTGTGAGAAAACCCCTTGCTTGGAATGCATTAGCATGAAGTTTGGGTATTGACTTAGATGGAATACTGGCAAAAAAATTAAAATTTTTTTTTGGGATATTAGCTTGTTGTCTATCCAGCACACCACCGCAGTCCCCAGAAAGAGGGTCGTCTACCCTCCATGTCACCGCGGTCCCCAGGAAGTTGGCATCGTCGTAGGGAGCCTCGGAATGCTTGAACATGAAGTTTGAAAACTGTCACCCCTGCAGTCCCCAGGAAGCGAGTCGTCTACCCACCACATTACTGCGGCCCCCCAGGAAGGTGGCATCGTAGTAGGGAGTCTCGGAATGCATGAGCATGAAATTTGAATAATGTCACTACCGCAGTCCCCAGGAAGCGAGTCATCTACCCATTACGTCACTGTGGCCTCCAAGAAGCATGTCATCTACCCACCACTGCACCACGCGCCCCCCATCCCAGGAAACGAGTAGGATGTTAGAGGAAAACAATTAAAAAAATGTTGAGAAACAAATTTCATAAAGTTTTTAAAAATACGTTGAAATTTTTTGAAAATTTTAAAATCAAAATGGCCGCCATTGAAATGGAATGCAAGAGTATGATGTTACGCACTGGCTGACAAAATGGCCACCGAAAATAATTTTTTGGGAAATTTGAGCTTGGTCTTGACCTTGACTTTTGGTGACATCATCCAATATGGCCACTGTGTGGCCCTGTGTCCCCCGTAACCTTCCGTTGATGCAGAACCTACATTTTGCTACTACTAGCATCGCAACACATATGTCGGCTGTGTATATACTCTTCTTTTATAAGTCCCAAAACATAAAGAGAAGACGTTTGTCTTAACTGAAAAAAACTGGTGTAGCGGTTTCATACACACCCACAGAAGACTTGGAGATCACGAATGCATCACATAGCTATCGATGTGAACTCAACAGAAACACAGACCACAATTACTACCTTACCTTTTCTTGCATGGTACACAACACCGAACAAGAAAGTATCTCATCCCTTGCTATTATTGCAATTACATCCCTCTTGACAAAATATTAATGTAAACTTCAGAATTAGGAACTTGTTAATTTTTTTTATATCCTATTGAAATTTCGAAGGCAATAGTACATGTTTCCTAGTAGCACTGGAGATAGTTCTCCGACCTTGAGAATAAGGTATCGCAGGTTGAATCCCTATAGAGCCCAATCATTTCACAAGTAAAATATACTACATGACACACAATTAAAACTTCGGTGTTACATCTATGTATGCAAGTATCGAACGCATCATGCAATAACCACCAGGTGCAGAAAATATCTGAAACTAGTTACACACAATCTGGTGATAGCATATTTTCAAGCGTGTTCGTACGACCAGTCCCTCAGGGAGAAGACAGATCCCGTTTTGCTATCTTTCTGTATATAGTATCGGTGGTCACAGGCATATCCCCAGCTGCTGCAAGTCCCTGGTCGATGGACAGCGATTCTCATTGAGTACTTACAACCTGTCGCACGACGAAATGCTCCTCCATGCAGGTGGTTCACCGAGGGTGACTCGAGCCTTCTCATCAGGTGTGTGTACCCTCCTGTCCCTACTGCGACCAATATTAATGCACATAGTTAGCAGAATGGTTCAAGTGGCGAGCAATGAGCCGATACGCCCAACCTGCTTCTTGGTGGCCAAGATGAAGCCCCTCTCAAAACCTTCCAGCTGGGCAAAGACCTCTCGAATGCACTGTGGGAGCATACTGCATGTTGATTGGACTTGGCTCTGTGGCACACACTGTGTTACGATTGCAACACCAGCCACACAGTGCGCTCAGGAGAAAGGAGGTCAGCAGGACCCTACTGAACTGCATCAAAGCGACTATTCAGACAGAAGCTATAAGCTCAGCCCAAGAAGATTGTAGCTTTGAGTGTGCCATGGATTCCAAATGTAGTGGCAATCTTTCCGCACCAATATTTAATTTCTAACGCACCACCTACACTAAATGTCAGTTGTGCCAACACAACCAAATCTTCACTAGTCCAACGTGAAAACATTGAAACCATAGAATTAACTTTACCTTGCGAATGTGAACTAAGGGCAGGTAGCGCACTCATAATCAGAGCGACAAATATTTGTGATATGCAGGCACTGGAAATCACTACTTTACAGGTAGGAATACCAGTACATTGGCTCGATGACATCAACTTTCAGTCCGATCAATTGAGCGTACAGTAGGGAATCATGGTTACCAACATCACAAAGCTCTTACGCACCGACTGGCACACTAGTACCAACTTTCCGACGCTGTAGTTTCCCGACGAATATAACTTCCGACCGACGAACTTTGAGAAACCCATCTTTTCCGTTATATCTCATGATAATTTTTCTTACATTGCGATATAAGTGTTTGCAATTTTGACGACGTCGGTAAATCTTATCTACTTGCGTCTCATACATTTGGTTGATAACCTGCATCATATAAATGAGCGCGCCTAAAATGCGAGGTACACCAATCACGTCAGTGCAAACTCCACTTCACCCAAGGCCCTTTCCCCACATAACCCTTTCCATGCAGATTGAAGCAACACGCCACAGCTGCTGCAGCCCTATGGAGACATATCTCTGCAACACCGCCAGCAGTTTAGTCGGCATAGTACTCTACATCCTCAGTGACGTCGCTAATCGGCTATGATTGAAATTCCCGCAATATTACGACGATTTTGCACTACTCTGGGAAATGTCCGACTTACCCATAACACAACGTGTTTCTTACTGCCCGCTTTGAGTCGATGGCCTCTCAGCGAATGCGTTGTTCTATCCCCCTCTCCTCCTTCTACGAAGATTGCATCTGCAACCGGACGCGATATAGTCCATGCAGCAGGCGCCTGCCTCACCAAACCGTCGTCCGCACAGCTGCGACGCACGCTTCCTACAGTTCTTCAGCAATGCATGTGTAATGTTATTACGATCACTTGATATTGCAATGCAATTCAGCGGTAATGTAGGGAATTATATATTTTTGCCTCCTAACAGTTAGTTTACCAACCTTTTATCATTCTTGTCAGCAAACATAGTGTATTGCAGTTCTACTTGAATGAGATCTTACCACCTTTATTTTCCACCCCATTCCTGCAACGCTAAGAAAACACACATGTCGTCACATAATTTGGTATATTGCACGGTGAATTTCAAATACATACATTTCCATAAATCGGTGTATCTTCTCTGTGCAACTCCGGAGTTCGAAAGGATGCATGTACATGAACAGTATGTCATTGTTAATTCTGTATTTCAAGTCGTGCCTTTTACATTCAGTGCACCAGTATACCACTCTATGACCATGAAATGAGCACTGACACAATGAGACTTTTAATCTCTCAGTACTAATATAACACTGGCACAAACATTTGACCCCAACAATTATGCACTTTCTGCATAAACAGTAATTCAAAGTGCACGACCTAATTAAAGATAGCCATTGTCATTAAGTACAATTATCAAGATAACATGTCTTTTCACAAAATTAAATGTTACTGATCTTTAAGGATGATTTATTACGGGGTATAGCTCTATATACAAATGCAATCAGTTTTACAACTTGTATCCATTAATTCACTTAAGTAGGATTGTAGGGTGAAATAGTAGTGTCTACATATTGTTTAATAAAACGACAAGGTTCAATACAATAGTACGTTAGTTAAGTGTTCATAGTAAGTAAGTGTGTATAGTAAGTACATATTCATAGTAAGAGTAGCGTTGCTAAAGTCAGATCTGACATGACTTTGGTAGTTTGTAGGAAAATTTCAACAAACTTGATACTCAAATCAATGTATGAATATTATCGACGCTTGTAATTGAAGATAGTGTATACTACAGTAGTGTTATCATTTTATTGTCCATACATATGTTGTAAAAGGTTTCATACTGCTCATTTTAATTTCACATATACGTTAGCCATTACACGTTTGCTACAGAGGGGCTACATAAATTTTGAAATCAATTCACTCTGTCATTAGGATGCTATTATGTGCAAAATTATTTATTGGAACAATTTTTTTACAACGTTTATACACACGCAATATATTGTATCTATATTCGTTAACCCCACGAGTTCTCTTTCTTCTTGCTACATGAAGTCCTTAACCTTCAATCAATGCTCTCTAACCCCACTCACCCCTACACTCCGCAACAAGAGGGTGACAAAATACGTCGCAGACCACAGTCAGCCTAACTTACTGTTTTGGGTTCTTGCAGAAAGTGTTGGCCGGACCTAATTCCCATTACGACTGGAAGAAGACACTTAGACCATTTTACATGCCTTCGGTACTTATATTTTTTTTTCTATGCCCTCGGAACCGCCAGAACCAGGAGAAGAGCGACGGTTGCCCACATTTCACACTGCACACTGCCCAAGAAGCGTTTCGCCTGCTATACGGGTTGTTCCTTGCACACATATCATGGATTGGCTGAAAATATATTTTTTCTCTTATCTCTACCTTATCTATCTTTTACAACCTGCCCTTCACTCGAGATGGGGACATCTCGTCTCACTAACGTCGGTGGTGTTGTTACGATTGCAACACCAGCCACACAGTGCACTCAGGAGAAAGACAGTCAGCAGTAGCCTACGAAAGCATAATCTATAGGCAAAAAACCTGCATTTTTGGTCTTATTAATTAAGTCTTGCTGACAACAAAGATGGCCATTGGCTGAAAACCATAACTCCACCCACACCAAACTTTCGAAGAGTAGGAATTAGTTGCAAGATACTAACAGGAGGGGGGCGAGAAGAGTGGTCTGGGGACCCGAACCAGGAGAGAGGGTCTTCGTGTGGCCTCAGTGACGCGAGGCGGTCACAAGAAGGCAGGGCTCCTATCTCCGGCTCTTCAGGGGTGAGTTGTTCTGGGGAAACAGCAATTTCTACCCAGTCCTCCCCTAACCGGTTCCAGAGGACTTGTAATAGCTTTACTTAGTTATCAAAAAGTATTGGTGGCCCTAATAATTCTTTTAATCACCATTTCTCTCCTGTCTTCCTTTAAATTTTGGAGTCGCCTTAAGTGGCATCCACAACTGCCACTAAGGTCTTATTCGATGTTTTGCAGCCATGAATGATTGAGGATATATATACCAACGTAGTAGCATATCTGCACAAGCAAACAACATTAAACACAAATAAAACACACGTTGGTCTATGTTGGTACTGTGTGTGCATGTGTCGTAGCCATCGTTGAACTAGCGTGATCCATTCCCAGTTCCAGCACCATGTGTAATGCGAGAGTTAGCGAGAGTCGTCTGCAGCACAGTGTAGTGTAACACACTGAGCCAAACCGCCCGTAACACATTTTTCAAGAAACAAGTACCTTTAATCAATCAGAAGCTAAAGCCTCATGGCAGATGCTTTCAGCATTGTATCAGGCTGTAAATATTAGCATGTCTCTTCAAAATATTGCTTTGAATAAACTGGTGTTGGTAGAGTATATCGCTTCTGCCCCACCCTACTCACTTTTAAATATATAATAGCATTTCGTAGTACCACACATCACCCAGAACTTCTTCCTCCCGTCGAGAGGACATAGCGAAAATTTCGGCATTCTGTTATAGCTGTCAGAAAATGTTATCAACAAAAAATTTTATCGATAATTTTATGGAAAGCTTAAATTACTTTCAGCACTCGACAAAAATGTCGAGTTTGCATGTGCCGAAATATTTCTTCCTCGCATATGGCAAAACATGAATTAAAATCCATCATACAAACACCTATCCACCTGTCTGGAACAGGACGAAGAGATTCTTGGCTGCCTCCCATGTCTAGAGAATTTTCAAGGTAGTGCTACCATTACAGACACACCACATTCCAGGAGCTGGTGTACGTCACATCGGGAGAGAGCAGCCGCAGCAAAAGAAAAACAAGACATATCCAACACTGAAATATGAACGACTGTAAAGACGATGAGTGGTCGAATGGACAACTTCGCAGGCTAGACAATGATCGACCCGATACGACAACATATTACAGTCCTGAAAATGTGCTGTTGTTTGCTGCACATAGACAGCTGTCATCTACTGAGGCAATCCGAGACGGGGAGCGCAAACTCTTATGTAGGGTGACTAGTAATGAGCGAGCATATTGTAAAAATTGTTGTCACTTCGTTGTAGAGCGTGGTGGAAAGCAGATCGTTAAAACTGCATTCGTCCACTGCGATTGCGTAAGCTGTTACAATATGAAGATGGAATCGATGGTTGAAGACTTACCATCTGTAACAATGTTACTACTGCGGAAATACTTTGAGTAAAATCTGTAATGCATGGCGACATGAAAGTAGACATTACATGTTCAGCATTGCATACAAGACTTATCAATGCGATAACTGCGACATGGTGTTTGCGCTTGGTGATAGCCTGTATAGGCATAGCAAGAAGTGCAAAGGCAATATTTGTTGTTTATTGGGAAGCAAGTGCAAGTATTGTGGTAAGTGTAAGTACTGTGGCAAGTTTAAGTATTTTGGGAAGTGCAATTATTGCAGCGCAAGTGTCAGATAGCATGAAGATAGTAACTGTCCATTCACCATCACCTACAAGACTTACCAATGTGGTAATTGTAACGAGGTGGTTACCTGCAGTGATAGCGTGAATATACATAGCAAGAAGTGCAAAGGCAATGTTTTTAATTTATCGGGAAGCGAGTGCAAGTATTGTGGAAATACGTTTACCAACAGCCACAATGTCAGATAACATAAATATAGTAACTGTCCATTCACCATCGATTACAAGAATTACCCATGCGATAACTGTGGAGTGGTATATGCGAATAAGTGAAACTTGAATGCTTATAGCAGTAATTGTTATACAAAAACTGCCATCATGTTTGTTTTGGCCGAATGAAGAATAAGTTGAGCATGTAGCAATTATTACGCATTTCTCCTGTCAAGTATGCAAAATAATGTTAAAGTATATGAATTACTTTTGTGTTATTCATTTAATATAACCCTTTTTAATGTTAGTTTCACGTCTATTATAGAGTCCTGAAACATTCTCCCATCACTGGGAAAAAATTACCAGATTTTTTCTAAGTCTGGAATAACAAATCGCGGCCAACTATGTTTATGTGAGCACTTAAAGTGTACTTGCCTACCGCCCTGTTCGTTATCAGAGGTGATGCCTATGTTATGAATTTCTATATAAAGTCGCGGTGTGCCACATTTTTTATAAATATTATTTTTACCTGGTGATGGAATGGGTGGGGACATATGCATGCAACATTAAAAACCCTTCTTCCATAGATGCTCCGGTGGTCTTGTGGTCAAGGCATCTGCCTACCAATCTAAGGGTGGTCAGTACGGTCTGGCACTCCTCCAGAATGTTTTAGGTTCCGAAAACCAAATAAAATGGCCGATTCCAGCGCACCTAGCAGGCAGTGAGAGAACCAAAACAAGATGGCCACTGTGATACCAGTGCTCCTAGCTACGAATCGCATAACTTGAGATTTGCACATACTCTGGTGGCAGGCATGGGAATTAAAGATGGCTGCAATGCCTGGTGGAGGATGCAATAAAAACAAAGATGGCCGCCTACAGAAGACAACACTAAACATCATGGCTGGCGAAAAAGGAAATTCTGAGGGAAAAGTGAAATTCCAAGAGAAAAAAGAAATTTCGAAGGAAAAAAGGGAAATTCCGAGGGAATAAACAAGATGGCCACTGTTGATGTGGAATAACACAGCATAAGGTTTCGTTATGACATCATCCAAGATAGTGGCGGTGGCACTCCAGTTCCCTATTCAGTATACAGTTTCGACATAACATACATTTTATAACTATGCTCAGGGGATTGAACCTGGTTCGCCTTGTTGGGTGGCGAGCAGCCATCGCAGCCCCCAGAATTTGAGAGAAATCGGTTGATTGATACCCGAGATAATGCATTAAAATTTTATATTCTTATTTGGTGCTGTCATACAAAATGTCCTAAAAAGCAGGCCCAGTATACGATACCTTTAATGTGTACCGCATGATTCACACAGTTTGCATTACTCCTTTTCGTCGGAAACAACACGACACCGGATGTTAGGGAAAAAAACTTTGATTGCATCGATTGGTTATAATTCCGTTCCCCAGAACATACTGTAAGTAGGGGTACGTGAGATAAACATATATAAGCTATATCGTCTAAAAGAAAACAACATTTACTAAGAGACTGATATGCATCGTTTACTCACAACCATTAAAAATTTGACAAACTAAACTGTGCGCCATTATGGCATTGCCGGTAAGAGTGTGAGACTCCCTGTGATACAAGCAGTGCTCTGTTTGCCATACTGCATGGACTCATTCGGTTCAGTAGGTATTAGTAGATTGTTTCCGAGCAAAAGTGGTGAATAAACCAGCACAGCGCCGCAAGAAGATAAGCCATCTACCACTTACAAGTAATATAGGTTTTGAAAGCACGTTAACTGAAAATCAACAGTTAGTTCATTCAGACAGTCATTCGTTGTACATTTCAACCATTGCTTGTGTGTGTTGTTTCAGTGTCAGAAATCGTATGTCCGTGGTCTTGCTGTCTGAATGGAATGGCGTTTACAAACGAAGAGGCATTTACCATGATGATTATACTAGGAGAATGTCGGAACTGCAGAAGAGTTGACCGTTTGTACGCAGAGAGATGCCCACAATGCACCTATCGTGCTGCAATGTCTTCCAGAATCTTGCATGTCACGTGCGCACAACTGGGCTGGTGCAGCCGACACACAACAAAGGTGGTCGTCGCTTCAGACGATCTGTAAGAGAAGAGAGGGCTGGTGGTATACTTGCTGCCAAGGTAGTTAATCCTCATAATTCTACATGGAGGATAGCCCGCAACTCAGGATTGACCCGAAGTACAGTGTCGAGTATCCTCTCTGATAATCGTTTACTTCCGTACAATATACAGTTGTGCCAAGAACTTGGGAAAAATGACTTTCCTAAGCGCATAGATTTCTGCAACTGATAACTAAGCAAGGACCGTGCTCTCCATCGCAGCATTTTGTGGACTGATGAGGCCACATTCACTAGTAATGGTGACGTAATGTCTATTACTGGTCTGCAGCCAACGTCAAGTGGATAACCAGCATGTGTTGATCCTTAATACTTGGTGTGGCCTTCTCGGACATCATGCCATAGACCATATTTTTTTTAAAGTCCATTGAATGGTGCAGCTAATGTAGACTTCATAGAGTATTTTTGTATCAGCTAATCGAACATGTTCCTCTCACTCTGAGATTAACACTGTATGGCTGTCCTGTTTAGTTACTGAGCTCGGTTAGTTACTGACAGGTTATTCCCCAGACGGTGGATTGTACGAATGAGTCCTGTAGCTTGGCCACCACATTTCCCAAATTTGGCCCCAAATTACTTCTTTTTGTAAGGGAGAATTAAACACATCGTCTACCGCGTGCGCCTAACAATGAGGGAAGACATGAAAGACAGAATCAGAGGAGCACGTGGCTCTTTCAACAGTGCTGAAGTCCGCCGAGCAACCGCGAACGCAAGGAGAGCGGAGTGGTGTCTGATGCAGGATGGTTGACATTTCGAGCACTTATGAAGAGTGGTATGTGCAAATGGGTGTTCCCAGTTCACTGTGGGATCTCTCACACCATACCGGCATTTAGAGTGCACACGACTTCCTTTTGATTGTGTGTAAACTAGGTATGCATGCCAGAAAAAAAAACACGTTTCTCTGATTTCCTTTCAATTGTACATACAAATAACATGTGTTCGTTCTTTTTCATTAAGTTGTGTGTAAACAACCCGCGTCAAAAACCATAGAAATTGTAACATGTAATTTTTATTTATTGTGCGTAAACTATGCACTTCAGAAACAATCTCTTTTAGTAAATGTTCTTTTATTTTAGATTATCTATCCAACGACACCATATACGACCATCATTCCCATTTGAAGTTTGAACTATCACCCCCCATACCCCTACTTCAGGAATTTTCTGAGGAACGGAATTACTACCGATCGATTTTTCATATAGGGTACAGTTATCAAAGTTTTTTTTCACGAACACCAGGTGCTGTGTTGTTTTCGTGAAAAAGTGGTGATGTGGGTAGTGTGAATCACATACAAAGTTTGCTTGAATTTGGTTAAATTGTTTAATATATATGACAAACTTACTTAAATTATTTATATATCCCTCATTTTAGAAATTTGTGACTGACCCCAATTAAATCATGTAATTTTACACAGTCCTCTGTAGCACAACCGGAGTGCGAAATTTGGTATAAATTAAATTAATGATTCTGGAATTATGACCAAATATTTCATTTCCTCATGTGACTGTAAACGATGTTTTTAATATAAACTATCAGCATGCAATCTTTAATTGAATTTGGTAAAATTGTTTTATATATGTGACAAAATTACCATAATTTCTTAAACCGCAGCAATTTTAAAAAATCTGTGCATGACCTGAATTAGATCATGTATGTTTATATGCCGTTACGTAGCACTACTGGTGTGCAAATTTCAGGGGAAATTAGATTAATGGGTCTGGAAATATGGTAAAATATATCAGTTTGTCACCTAGCACTATTTTACAATAATATCTGCAAAAGAGGAAATCTGTACGCATAATTGATGCTTCTTATGCATGCTGCTGGCTTAAAAAATTTGTTGGAATTTTCTTGAATTATTTAATAGATATAACATGCACTCTAAATTCGAATCAGTGGAAAACCATTGATTCGTAGTGAAATTCAGCTACTAGAATCAGTGAAAATTGCTCCACTTAGAATCAGTGGAAAACCACTGATTGTTTCAGTGAAAAATTTCGCGGATTGAATTAGTGAAGTGAAACAATTTCACTGATTTCGATAAGTGACGGCCGACTGCCGTGGCAAGTGAATATTGTTTTTATTGAATTCAGCCAAATAATTATGTGAAATTTACATATTTACGATAGTTTAATAATTATATTGAGCAATTTTCCGTAATTTAAAAAGGAAAAAAAAAAAAAAAAACTTGGATTTGGCTGGGATTGAACTTGCATTTTGAACGTTACCTTATTATCTGCGCTATCAAGTAAAGTCTTATACTGCTTTCGAAATCGTGAAGATTTAAATTGTACGCCCTTACTTTTTGCTTTTGGTTTAATTTGTACCGTTAGGATTGTTAAAACGAATAGCATACATGAATGCACTCACTTCACGACATTATGTGCAGTTTAAACCTTCAAACAGAGCACTGTGATACGCTTTCAGTCCCACGCTCGCAAGAAGCGCGCTATCGCTCCACATCTTACCAACCTCCCTGAAGCAGGGGCTACAACCTTGGATTACATGAAAACAAAATGCAAAACGTAAAAACGGAATGAAAGGCTAAATGTTCATATTACCTCGTAAAATGGTGTTTTGAAAGACAAAGCACATTTTAGAAAGTATTTTGTACTGGTTTTATTACTTTATTCGTTGTTATTTCACTTGATACATGTTGTTTACAGGCTATTTTTAAACGTTGTTTGACGGCCTTTTTAACACGCTGTTTAACTGATCCATCAGTAAAAGAAAACCACTGAAAAACAGTGAAAAAAATGACTGATGAATCAGTGGAAAATGTCACTGAATCAATAAGTGATGGAAATCTGGCATTTTTTCACTGATTCATTAGTTAAATTCACTGGAGTGACTGTTGAATCAGTCTGGTACTGTTGACTGATTGAAACAGTGAAATTCTCACCGATTCAGATTTAAAGTTAGCATCCTCCAGTTGCAAAACTCAGTAATTCTTTTTTCGCTCAAAAATTGGTCATCACTTTCATCTTATTTTTTGCATGGCTCTCTATGTGTAAGTGTAATTAAATATGCTTAAAATCCTCTTAATCATATGTTAAATTGACACCAAAATCTCAGCACAGAAGCAGAACTGTGTGTATCCTTCATTATTACAGAAGCAAAACCATGGACATCTATCCCTTTCACAGAATTGCAAAATTGGTTACATCCATAGCGAGAATATACCTGCAGAATCATTACGGTAGCCAAACTTGCTAAATCCATATTGAAACAGATGCATAATGTCATACATCACGAATGTATTGCAGAGATGTTTCTTGTGCGTATTTAGATATTAATAGGAAAATACGGTTTTCATTATCTTGGGTTATTTTCAAAGTGTAAACAGTGTTTTCAAAACTCTAAAAATTCAGATTTTCATTTCTGTAAATATTCTGTACATAGATTATTATATTATGTAACAAACTGTGGCCTGGAAAGTTATCTCTATTTGACACTGACTATAACAGCTGGTTTTTTACTATTTATTTAATAGTAATGGTTAATGGCTACCGTATGTTTCTGGTCACATTAAAAATATTTTTCAGTAAAATATAATGCACATTTTGGAATACATAATTCTTCCATAACTAGTACGGTATGTGTTGGTTTTGTAGTTACTTGTTGCGTACATTTCTGGAACTACACATGTAACTGAGTATCCATCCTCTGGGTTGACCTGTCATGGCTGTCCATGAGTGCCGCGATGCGTGTCAACTTGTAGGCGCTCGTGGGGAGGATAATATGGCGGGGGAGGGGGATTGTGGCAGCGATGTTTTACTTACTATGTGCGCCACGTGTCAAATTCTCTCCCCCCCCGTCTCATAGGCGCTGATGCAATCCGTGCCAAAATTTTAGGATTCGGTTCCATTTCTGTAGAGCTCCCATTCTGTGCTGTAGCCTTGTCTATGCCGCACGCTCACCTCCTGCGTGGTTTGCGTGGAGTTTATCTCGTGGCGCGGACAGCTGAGACCTCCCTCCCTCTGTCTCTCTTGCACCCGTCGCGTCCTTCGACCCCTCTAATCTGGCCACCACTCAAGGATGTGTATCCCCACTGGTAATAGACGTTTCCTGGCTACAAAAGGTGTCTGACACTCTGGCTTCTGCGATTACAAAACAAGGCGGCTATTCACTAAACAAACATAACCTGGTACCACACATCTCGGATTGAATTACATTAGTTACAGCCATTTGTACAGGGTTACAATTGACACAACACTAAATGCCCTATAGTGATCTTTCCAGATCTAACCTATTTGTTCTTCTGTGCTTCCGTCCCCTGGTATTTCGGGGACGTTCTTGATATATGCAAACAAGTAAGATGGCAGACGACCGGTTATTTGCAAAGTTGACTGACAACATTTACGTTTTGGTGTCATGGTTCATTCTTACGGTAAGGACGACTTCACAGGCCNATTTGCAAAGTTGACTGACAACATTTACGTTTTGGTGTCATGGTTCATTCTTACGGTAAGGACGACTTCACAGGCTGTCAAAAGAAAACCACTCTTAACTCCTAGGCTGGAAACTCTATCCTTGTTAATGTCTGGCACGCAGCTGTTTTTACAAATGGTCTTCCAGTAGGCGGAAGCAAACACACACTTAATCTATCGCTAACTTACACATGGTACGGTTTCCTGTTAAGGGGCGGCTCACAGTCTTGTCAAGACAAACAAACACAAACCCTAAAACCCTTGTCTTATCCTGCCTTTCCAGCAGTTTCCAGCAATGGAAGAATATAAAAAAAAAAACTAAAAACTATTTTACACCCTGGCAATATAAACACACTTTTAGCCCATCCAAATACACACACTCCAATTCAGTTGAGGGCCTATATTTTTACCTTATACATTTAGTAAAGTCAGGTATAGGCATCTGGCCGTTTTTGGCTCTGGGACATCCTGCTCTTATTACTCACTTATGTTCCGGCGTCTCACACATTATACTTGGCTACACAGGTAAAAAAATTAAAATAAACCTTAGATGCACTTCAGATCCGGTATACCAGCCCTGTCTCTCAGCGGGTGACATGAGTAAAAAAACACTTACCTCATGTCACACAGAGTCTGTTATTGGGGTGGTTGGCTTGGTTCATGTGGTCTGTACTTGCAATGGTCCCAGTAAAAACCGGGTTCCTCTCGGCCTCTGCAGATGCACCAAGGTTGAACTCGCCTGGCTTCGATCCCCGTCGGACTATGGGGCGTTTCTCCCCGCACTGGATCCCTGACAGCGTGCAGAGGTGAAGTCTGCATTGACATCGGCTCATCTAGGTGTCCTGGGGCCCTCTCCAGGCTGCTGCTGGCACTCGTCTTCGGGTCAGCTGCGTTACCCCGGTACATCCTTGCCTCTTGGATCTTGTCTCGGGTTCGTTGCTCTGTTGGTACTAACGCGTCTTGGGGCTGCACCATACTCGCTGTGTGTTTCACTCGACGCCCTCTATTCCCTGCTATTTCACTCGCGATTTCTATTTCTTCGTCGTTTACCCCTTCTACCTCTGCCTCGTTTATTTCTTGCCCCCTTCGCTTTCTTGCCCGCTTTCGCACANTTCTTCGTCGTTTACCCCTTCTACCTCTGCCTCGTTTATTTCTTGCCCCCTTCGCTTTCTTGCCCGCTTTCGCACTCTTCTTCTTCTTGGTGCGACTGTTCCCATTCACTCGCCCGTCCACTCCCTCTCGCTTCGTCTTCTTTGCTCTCATGNCTTCTTCTTCTTGGTGCGACTGTTCCCATTCACTCGCCCGTCCACTCCCTCTCGCTTCGTCTTCTTTGCTCTCATGTCCACTTTCTCTTGCTTAGTCTGGCGCCCGCGTATTTTCAGCCCGGTAAGTGACTGTTGTTTCGGGCTCTGCTATTGGCAGATGTAGTGGCCTGTGTGCCCTTAAGACACTGAGATAGCGCGTAGGGGCAATGGCCGGCTTATCGATTTGACCCTTTCTCGTCCGGCGACCTAGTGACCCGCTGCGGGTTTCCTCTGAACTGTCCCTTATAATTCCTGTGGGACCATTGATGTAGGGTTTGGGTATAGGGTGTGTCTGGTTCCGTGGCACCTTTCGCATATTGCCCCTCTCGTCCTCGGCCTAATATACATTTCCCTGTCTCTCGACTACTATATACGGCCCTCGCCACTTAGGTGCAAATCCCACACAGAATTTCTCACTTGCTTGGCTTAAAGGATGGTTGCATATTAATGTGTAACTACCCTCGGGCAAGTGATGTCCGGTGGTCGCTTGTTCTAGGTATTTCCGTCGGATGTACCATTGTTAGTTTCTCTGAGCTGCCCCTGTTCTCCATATCGCCTCTCTTCGTATTTCTTCGGGGGCGGGAAGTTCTGTAGGCTCTGTTTCCCACTGCCATTCTCCAGGTCTGCGGAGATTGTACCCCAGTATTAGGTGGCTGGGAGAAGTTCCAATTGCATCATTGTGCCGACGTCACAGTGTAAACAGAATCTCATTGAGTATGATTCATGCCCATTCTTATGCGCATACTCTTCTTTAATTCCTAATTCCGGCATTCGGTAGGGTTTGCCTGTGGGTGGTAAGCTGGAATCGTCCAGTTTTCCGCCCCCATGTCTCGCAGGCTTTCGTCCATCTTATTCCTGTAAACTGGGTTCCATTGTCGGTTAACACACATTTCGGGTACCCCCACCATGGAAATACCTCTCGCTCCATTTACCGTGTTGGCCTCCTGGTTGGGTAAGGGGAACGCTTCTGTCCACCTAGAAAACTGGTCTGTCACGACTAGGAGGTATCTCTTTCCTTGGTGTGTGCGTGGGTAGGGGACCATGATACCGATGGTGATGTGGGTCCATGGCGTTTTCAGCCGACGGGGTGTATATCGCATCTTTGGTGTAGGGTAGGCCTTGTTTTCATAACAAGTCTGGCACCTGGCGACATACGCCCTCACATCTCGACTAATTCCTTGACATGTATATCTGTTGGTCAGGGCCCTTAAAGTCTCGTGAAAGCCTGAATGTCCTGCGTGGGGGTGATCATGGTGGTGTTCACAGATACTGTCTCGTAGCTCATGGGGGACCCAGATTTTCCATCGATCTGTTTGTGGTTGCAATCTCGCCCAGATTTGCCATCTCTTACCTCGTATGGGTCTGGATATCTCCTCATTAACTCCTGTAATTTGGGGTCGGCCTTCTGTTGGTCTCATAACAGATTTTTGTTTTTGTGGAACTTTACTAACTGTAGTTACGGCATCCGACCATGGGAGTTTTGGGGGAGCGGAGGGCAGCAATTGCTCCCAGTCGTCGGGATAAGGCATCGGGCGCAATGCTCGATTGTGAAGGAGAATTCCATTAAAAATAAGGCCCACCTACCCAATTTTGCTTTTTCGTTACTCTTGGTGTTCAGCCATGTAAGGGTTTTATTATCAGTTCTGAGAACGAATGGTCGGTCCTCAAGGGAATAGCAGTATTTGTGGACTGACCAAATAACCGCCAAGCACTCCTGCTCATTACTGTGGTAGCGGCGTTGGATCTCGTATGCTATAATTTATTGCTGGTTCTGTGACTGTTCCTGGTATAGGACAGCTCCCATTTCGGCTCCGATTGTATCAGTCTGTAAAATTAGGGGTAATTCTGGCATAGGCCGGTATAGCATGGTGATGTTGTCATATCGTGCCTTTAATATTCTGAATGCTTCTTTGTGTCTGTCTGTACACGTCCAGCGAATTGTTTTGAGTAGGAGTTCGTTGAGGGGGGCCATAATGGGAACGACATCTGCTATAAACTCTCTGAGCCAATTACACAACCCCAGAAAATGTTTCAATTGTCTCCTGTTAGTTGGTACTCTAGCCTCCTCAATCTCTCTCACTTTCTCGGGTTTTGGGTATTTCCCATCCGGGGTGATTACGTGCCCTAAGTATTCTACTTGGGTCTTCCCGAAGTGACACTTCTCCAGTCGGCACGTGATTCCATGGAGTTCGAAGCGCTCCAGGACTTTTTGCAAGTGTACCTGGTGTTCTTCCCATGTGCGCGAATATACTATGACATCATCCAGGTATGCTAGGCAAAAGTGGCCGCTATAGCTTGTCAAAACTACTGCTGACATCAGTCGTTGGAAAGTAGCGGGTGCATTCTTCAACCCGAAAGGCATTACACGAAACTGCAGTGTTTCACCTTCTGGGGTTGTAAACGCCGTATATTTCCTACATCCTGGGTGTACTGGTATTTGCCAGTATCCATTGCGCATGTCTAGAGTGGAGAATATACATGTGTCCCCTAGGTCGCGGAGCATATTAGCCAGGTTTATAGTTGGGAGTGCTATAGGGTATGTGATACTGTTTAAGGCCTGATAGTTGACACAAAAACGGAGTTCTCCATCTTTCTTTGGCACAAGTAGCACTCTGGCATAGTATGGTGAGTGAGTTGGCTCCATTTTTCCTTGCGATTTCATCTTGGTTACCTGGTCTAATATTATTTGCCTGCGTTGGGCGGACAGGTTACCTGGTCGGCAGCATATGGGGCGAGCATCTGTTACCCAGATTTCATGTTGAATGGTCGTGGTCTGATTTAATCGTTCGGTATGCTCGAATACAGCTACGTGGGTGTTGAGTATCTGCAATAGTGACCTCAGTTGGTCAGCCCCAAGTTGGTGGTTTATCTCTTAATTACAGATTTCTTGTGTTTTTTGCGGGTTTATTGGGGCTTCCCAGTTTATGGCCATCCTATACTGCGCTGTTGCCCGCAGTCGATTATACAATTTTGGCTTGTTAGCCAATGTTGCCCTAGGAAAATCTCTTTCACTAAATGTAGTGCGCAAAAATATTCACTTGGACTGTTTCTACCTCCGTGGATTCTGGCAATGTAATAACTCCGTCTATGGTCAGTGGTGACTCAGACTGTGCCATTTGAATTATTCTGGAGTTTTTCTTTATCTGGCTTTTCTGTTCGGGAGTTAGCAGCTGACTTTTAATGAAATTGCCTGTTACGGACGTGTCCAGCCCCGCCTTAAGATTCTGGTTATTTATGCGAACTACGATCCGAGGGGCGTGTGTTGCCGGCCTCAGATAGCTTAACGTTAAAATTGGTTCCACCCTTTGTTTTATACCGAGGCTGACCGGAGACTCTGTGTCTCTCGGCCACGGCATTTCTCGGCTCCCTCTTTCCACCCAGATGGTTCCCTTTCCCTGTGTCGAGGGGGTCAACTGTGGTGTCGTTTTCCTTAGCGGCTGCTATGTGGCTTCTCACTGTGGGACAGTCACGGTGCAGGTGTCTCTCGGGGCAATACCAACACTTCAGCAGCAAGGATTGTCCCTCTGCGCTTCTATTGGGTATGCTGTTCTCTGCTGTTCGTGCTGCATGGACGGGAGGCAGGTGGGCCGGAACGTTTGTTTTCTCCTTTTCTTTGTAATCGAGCTCCGCCTCAATCGCTCTATCTACTAACTCCTCTATGCCCGTCGCCCGCGGGTGTGGAAGGGCGCTTCTTATCGCTGGTAGCATTAACTTTGTAATGATATGCACTCCCTCTACCTCGATACTTTCGGGAGCGATGCGGGAATACATTTGCGCTTTTTGCCTAATAAAAATCTCTGCTTCTTCCTGCCTTCGTTGTTTGTGTGTAAAAGTAAGTACTTCCTTCCCTGCGAACTTTTTGTTAAGGCAGGTAGTGAACTACTCCCAGCCAGCTCGTCACAAACTCTCCATATTTATTCCACCACATAAGGGCGGCGCCCTTTACCTGCTGCGTGCCTTCAGCACCCACCACTTCTTAGGAATTCCGCCGACCTTGAATTCGTTTTCACAATTATGTATAAAATACACAGGGTCTTCATGGGGCCTGCCCAAAATTCGGGCAGTACTATATCTTTGGGCATTTTCCGTGCTGGTTCTATGTGGCTAGCAGGGGTTTGGTCCGGGGGTGAAAGGTGTTCCCCTTCCCCTTGGGTTTGACTCGTTAGCTGCTCTCAGCATTTCTGGCGGTTGTATTGTGTGCCTTCGGTCAGTCGGAATGTCTGGGGCCAACCGATACACTTATAACAATACCGCTTGGAACAGAGGCTGCACCGGACCATGTATAGTCCTGTTCCGCTACAAAATGGAGCACTGCATGGCTCTAGTTTAGGACTTTGGTCTTCTCTTCCACTATCCCTCATCCAGAGGTTATCTAGGGTTCATTCAGCTCTCGCATCCCTTCCCTCCGGTGTTTTGCCGATACACGTATCCTCCGTACTTTTTGTCCGCCACCTATAGGAATCCCTATTCTGCCAGCCTATTAAATTTGCCTCTTCTAGTGCGATTTGGTCGTTAGGTGCCATGAGGTATTTATCAAGACTCCCCGAAGTCTGGAACATCCTGGCTAGCGTGATACTTCGGCAAGGTTGAGCCCTTTTTCTTGGGTATAGTCTGGTACTTGTTTAGGTCTATACAGATGTAAATTGGCCCCACATTGGGTGTCAATTTAACTTGATGCTATTACCCACCTGTGGTGTACAGAGTGGTTAATTGGGTTCTCAATTTATGTTAGATGGCACAGACTATAAGGTGCCTGATAGGTTGAGGGTAAATAATAAGGCAGTCTTACAGTGTTTCAATTTAACTAGTTGGTTATATTTTCTCGAGTTTATATATAGAGAAACACTTCCGAGGTGTGGTACTCTATTTAACTAACTTGGAATAACTGTGGGCGACATCTTAGAGAAAGNAGATGGCACAGACTATAAGGTGCCTGATAGGTTGAGGGTAAATAATAAGGCAGTCTTACAGTGTTTCAATTTAACTGGTTGGTTATATTTTCTCGAGTTTATATATAGAGAAACACTTCCGAGGTGTGGTACTCTATTTAACTAACTTGGAATAACTGTGGGCGACATCTTAGAGAAAGGGGGGGGGCTTCTTTGTTCGACGACTTGATACTTAGCTCTGCTTGTAGTGCTTGGTATGTTGTCGGCTGGATGAGATCCAGCGAAGTGGGCAGCCTTGGAAAGGCCCACGTTTTGTGCCGTCTCCCCTCAACTGCTGCTTTGGGTTCGCTCCTCGACGCTCTTCTCCCAGCTCCGACGTCCTCTCACGATTCTTGACTCAACTGACTCTCTCAGCATGATGATAAAAACTGACCTCCTCTTCTCTTGTAAATTAGCTTATATCCTATGTTGATTACTTCCCTAAGACTGTGCATGCGTCTTCCCTTGTAGGTGAAGGGTGTGGGGTAGGGAGCAAAACAAATAATGCTTCATACACATGCCATGGTTCTTGTTGATGGAGGAGGGTGACATGCACTCTATAGCTTACTTCTGCACTTTTTTGGCGTGTGTTCAGATTCTCCCACGTTTTGTTAGGGGAGGGCGCAGACTCATGGCCTTACTGTCAGCTCTGTCAATCTTTTTTCTCTTGTGTAACTAGAGGTGCGTGTTGGTGCCACTCTAGCTTGGCTCTGCATTTTCGCCGTCTTTCCTACGTATTTATGTGGTGCCTTCCGGGTGCTTCGGCGATATGCCAGCTCTTACTCGGCACAACCTTGACATGTGTAACTGAGTATACATCCTCTGGGTTGACCTGTCCTGGCTGTCCATGTGTCCCGTGATGTGTGTCAACTTGTAGGCGCTCGCAGTGAGGATAATATGGCGGGGGAGAGGAATTGTGGCAGCGACGTTCTTCTTACTATATGCGCCATGCGTCACAAGAAAATCTCTTGTTAACATATTACAGATGCAAAATCCGTTTATAAATAATTTGAGATGCGGAACACGGTAAGTGCAATCTTACTTTTACAATTATTCCAATACAATCACAATATTTGTGAAATAATCATTAAATATTTCTGGCCAACAGATACAGTTACCATCAAACCACCAGAATCTCAAATCTAAACCATAAAGTAGTACACAATTTTGTAATTTTCTGAACATTTTGCTATCATGTACATAACTAGTTTTGCAACTGGACGACTCACATACTTACCTTACATACTTATACTAACGCCATTTTTTCAAAAGGTATGCACCCTCTAAAACATGTAAATTTACATAGCCCACCGTTGCATTACTTAGGTGTAAAATTTGATGGCAATCGATTGGTTGGTCCCAAAGTTATGGTATTAAACGTCCATATTTTTCACGCGAAGATCTTCATAAATGGCGTGCAAAAAGTTCATGTGTTAGCACATTCGACGATTGTCATAGATACTCTCAGCATATGCATTTCGGAGGGTATATGGCTTACTAAGTAAAAATATTTTGATGGCTGTTATTTTGAAAATATATGACTACCCTCTTAAGTTGCATACATTTAGATGGAGCAGAAAAGTATAACTTGTCGCATAAGTTTGGTAAAAATTATATAGTTTTTTTTAAAAATAGGGCATGAAAGCTTAATTTTGCATGTGGGGCTACCTTCCGAAGTGGTTGATAAATGTGCTTGTGTGTTTACTCATTTGACACTTGCATAGATACAATCAATATACAAAATTATGCTATAATTGGTTACATAATTTCTTATATATAGTATACAAAACTTAAATGTTTATATAGCAAACATCCTGAGAATAAGTGTCTGGTCCACATAAAACATATATTAATATTTAATAACATAAATATATAATTACAGTAAACTTTAACTTTCAATTGTATCTTTGCAACATAGTAAAATTCTTCGCCAGATTTGGTATGAATTGGTTGATTGTTTCCAGAGATATCACATAAGAAATTTATTTTATTTCATATAGGACTGTGATACAAAATGGCGTAGAAACGATTAAACTGTCTAGAAACATTTTATGTTTCTAACAGATGCTGCCAGCATTCAAATTTAACTAGAATTTTGTGACAAGATATAGCATACTAAGCTACAACCTTTACATGGCTGCCATTTTTAAAATTAATATCTGATCTATTCAAAACATATAAATTTACTTGGCTTGCTGTAGTACTACTTGTTTGCCAAATTTAGTAAGAATCTGTATAATTTTCCTAAATGTATGACATACAATCTTCATTACTTCAAATGGCACTATCTTTCAAAAAGGCAGACAAATGTGGCTAATTGTAGGACTACAAGACACTCGTAATAAATTATTTCAGCATGCAAAGTTTGGTCGAAATTGGCCGAACAGTATCATAGATATGCCAAATAAACCTAAAATGATTGTTTGGCATCCGTTTTGAAGATAAGTACCTTATCAATTTAAATCGCATATATTTACATGGCCTATCATAGTTACGGTTTACCAATTCTCCCAAATTTGGCGAGAATTGTTTGAGTACTTTGCGAGACATACAGTGAAAACTTTATTTTCTAATCCGCGCTCTCCTTATATCATAGTAAATGCGATGCATTAACGTTTTGGGTAGGTCAAGTACAGAAAACCCTACATAGATTGGCTTATTAAATATATAATACGTTCATGTTCCAATTTTCCCAGCGATAATTTTTTCATTTTATATTGTTCTGCATTAGAAAGTCAGTTTAGCGATAAGCGGTATGGTAATGACGTGAGTCTGGTATATACAAACACAGATTCCTATATTATGGAGATTGCATGCTGTGACTTCTTACCTTTCTCGATGCGGCCTTCCACTTGTGTCTTGGAAGTGGGCGCGCGCGCGCGTACGTGTATGTCAGTATGCTGCATGACTTCTTTTTTTGCATACTGACTGATCGTACAGCCTGGCTGCAGCATATAGATGTCATGTAGGCGTGGCGGCCGTCTCTCTCTTAGGGACATGCCTGTCCCCTGCCCAGTGCATGCAGGAGCGCGAAGTGTGCACTCTGTCCACTACTCTACCGTGGCCCCGTCGAAACTAGTGGGTGCCATTTAACTTGTCATCTGTTCTTCGAGCAGATTTGTACTAAGTTTCTTCGTCATCCCTTCCAATATCTTGCTGCGATTCGTCTCTGAAAATGTTTCGTCGTCGTGGTGAGGGACATCGTACTGATGGCACCGAGGTTCGCATCTAACTTCTTACTTATTGCTTCCAGCACGCCTACATCGTTAATTTTTATTCTCCATAGCTGCAAACGCACCGCCTAACATGAGCATGAAGTTTTAACATGCGCTCTGTGTCTCCTACTTTGGTCATTGTACAAACAATTATAAACAAATGCTTTATGTTGGTGACTTGTTAATGTAAAGTAATAAAGTATTTTAAGAGGTGCAGGCTGTTCAATTAGTTAATGCACCATTGTTAGTACTTTTGGTTCAGAGAAACAAGGGCCAGATGCTTTTCGGGGAAATAAAATATTTTAAAGAGAAAATCAATTGCGTGGAACATATGATTTAGGATAATAGAATTTAAGTACCAAATATAGTGTGGGATAAAAGTATGTTTTGAAATCTTGGGGATTGAACATTTAGAAGGTGTACTGATTACCAACAATTATTATCTTTAAAGTTTCAGTTCTTTCAATCTGCATATTTGTGGCTCATTAGAAAATCTTATATGTATGTATGTATGTATGTATATATATATATATATATATATATATATATATATATATATATATATATATGAGGCATGCATCTCTCTCGGGTCACGTCTGCCCCCTCCCCTGTGAATGTGAGAGCGCGTTGTTTTAACGTGCACTCTATCCCCTAAGCTACTGCGGCCCCCCATTGACATGGAATGCTAGAGTGTGAAGTCCCGTAGCCTGAGGCAGGCGTCTCTCTCGGGACACGTCTGCCCCCTCCCCTGTGAATGCGGGAGCATGAAGTTGTGCTCTACCCATCGCAACACCGCGGCACCCTTGCTATGAAATGCGAGAGCGTGGTGTCCCGTAGCTCCCGCAGCTATGTCCTGGCTGTCGTCTGTGTTGGGGGGCCCACCATCGACGATGCGTGAATGCGAGAGCGTGAAGTTGCGCTCTACCCATTGCATCATTGTGGCACCCTTCTAATGGAATGCATTAGCGTGAAGTTCCGAAGCTATGTTTTGGCTGCGTCTCTGTTGGAACCGCCATAGTCGGTGCATGAATGCAAGAGCGTGAAATTGCGCTCTACCCATTGCTTCACTGCGGCACCCTTCCTTTGGAATGCATGAGCGTGAAGTCCCGAAGCTATGTCCTGGTTGTGTCTCTGTTGGGAGCCGCCATAGTCGGCGCGTGAATGCAAGAGCGTGAATTTGTGCTCTACCCATTGCTTCACCTCGGCCCCTTGAATGCCAGAGCATGACATAACGACTCCGAAGCTATGTCCTGGCTGCATCTCTGTTGGGATTCGTCGTCGTTGGTGCCTGAATGCAAGAGCATGAAGTTGCGCTCTACCCATTGCTTCACTACGGCCCCCCTTGAATGCCAGAGCATGACGTAACGACTCCGAAGCTATGTCCTGGCTGTGTATCTGTTGGGATTCGTCGTCGTTTGTGCCTGAATGCAAGAGCGTGAAGTTGCGCTCTACCTATTGCTTCACTGCGGCCCCCCTTGAATGCCAGAGCATGACGTAACGACTCCGAAGCTATGTCCTGATGTCTTGGCTGCGTCTCTGCTGTGATTCGTCGTCGTCGGTATGTGAATGCAAGAGCGTGAAGTTGTGCTCTACCCATTCCTTCACTGCGGCCTCCCTTGAATGCTAGAGCATGATGTAACGACTCCGAAGCTATGTCCTGATGTACTGGCTGCGTCTCTGTTGGGATTCGTCGTCGTCGGTGCGTGAATGCAAGAGCGTGAAGTTGCATTCTACCCATTGCTTCTCTGCGGCCCCTTGAATGCTAGAGCATAATCGTTGGGTGCGTCGTCTTCGGGAGTCACAACCAACATGGCTGACCCCTTGCATAGGTGCGTGAATGCAAGAGCGTGAAGTTGTGCTCTACCCATTGCTTCACTGCGGCACCCTTCCTTTGGAATGCATGAGCGTGAAGTCCCGAAGCTATGTCCTGGCTGTGTCTCTGTTGACAGACGCACCCATAGGTGCGGGTGTGTGATTGTAGGACTTATATATTTATATTTATGTATATTTATATATATATGTATAATAATTAAGTCTCTCTCTCCCTCGCGGGGCGGGGGCCGGGGTTGTGATGGGAGGGAGGTTACCACACACGTGATTGTAGGACGTATATATATATGTATAGTATTTTTGTTAACACATGTGCAAGGCTCTAGCGCATAGCTGGCGTGTCTCTTGGGAGCTGCTGCTGCTGTACTTCCTGAGAATGCGGGAGCGTGATGGTTTAACATACACTCTACCCACTACGCTACTGCGGCCCCATTGAATTAGTCATGCTAGAGCATTACATTTAACTTGCCATCTATTTCATCTCTCTTTTGGGAATGTGGGAGCATGAATTTGTGCTCTACCCATTGCTTCACTGCGGCACCCCCGTGAATGCCAGAGCATTACATCACATCTCCGAAGCTATGTCCTGGCTGCGTCTCTTTTGGGACGCAGCCATAGGTGCGGGAATGCGAGAGCGTGAAGTTGCGCTCTACCCATTACTTCACTGCGGCACCTTTCCTTTGGAATGCGTGAGCGTGATGTCCTCGAAGCTCTCTGTAGGGAGCCGTCGGTGCGTGAATGCAAGAGCGTGAAGTTGCGCTCTACCCATCGCCTCACTGCGCCCCCCCCTTGAATGCCAGCATCGTCTTCGGGAGCCACTACCAACATGGCTGACACCTTGGCGTCGGCTTAGGGAGCCTCCATGAACTAACATGGCCGCCAGGGAATGTGCGAGGAAAAATAATTTTTCGGAACTTTTGAAAAGTTGGAACTTTTCAAAAGTTTAATCAATGTTTTGAAATATTTAATCAATATTTTGAAATATTTAATCATACTTTTCAATTGGTTATTTTGAAAAATAAATTTTTGAAAATTAATTTTGTTATAAAAATAATTTTTATAAAATAAATGTTGCAAATTTTTTGCACATTTTGGCACTGGCTGCCAAGATNAATTTTGTTATAAAAATAATTTTTATAAAATAAATGTTGCAAATTTTTTGCACATTTTGGCACTGGCTGCCAAGATGGCCGCCTCCGGTTTACACTGGCTGCCAAGATGGCCGCCCCAGAAGAGGAATGCAAACGCATGAAGTTCGTCATTTCCTTACCAAGCTTTTGCCTCCCGCCTTCCTGCACCGACGCTGTGTCTGAAACAACTATTTCTAACTACTCACACACACACACACATATATAGGCTGTTCACAGTAAAGTGAGCACTTTTGAGGCCTAGTTTCTTTCCCTTTCAGCCATACTCTATCCTTTAACTTCCTTTTTAAAAAATGTGGCCATGTAAATAATAAACACAACATGTATATTCCACCGCACTTTAAAGTTAACCCCTGAGGCTAAAATAAAATATATTTATAGACTATTATTTCAAATGAGAAGACTTTCAGAAGTGCTCACTTTACAGTGAACAGCCTCTGCACACACATACACACACCGACACCCAGAAAGGAAAGTATGATCTCCTGATTTTTCTTTCCTTATGAAAGTAGATAAAAAATTAAACGAATGATTTTAATTTTGACAGGTATACATGTCTTAGGACTGGTTTTTTTAGTGTCACATCATTGCGCTGATGACGTAACGGCACAGAAAACAGCCTTCGTCACTCTCCCATACATATCCATAGGTAAAGCCACCCCTAGGTTCCAGGTGTCTACTGGGGATACCTGAGAGGGCACGTTCTGTTGCGCCCTTCCCCCTCCACCAAGGGGCCGATTAAATACGTTTCTAGTGGGTGCAACGCAGGATTTGGAATTACATATGAACAAACAGAGAAGCAAGAGGATACGTGATCGATGCAAAATGCAGAGAATTTTCGTCGGGTGGATACCTAGACGCAAGTGAGATTGCTGTCGCTGCGCATGCGCAGTCGACACATGCAGCCTTCCACAACATGGCTGTCGTAGAAGTGGCAGCTGTGCTTCAGCAGAATGAATAACATAAAAAATATGTATACAAGATTTAACTGGTTTTCAGTGAAAATGTTTGCTGCATTTCTTGGAAGGAATTGGTTGTGTAACACAAATAATTTTGTTTCATTAAGTGTCGAAGAGGTGAGATAACGATTGGGTAATTAAAACAAAGAATTCTCACAGCATGCAACTCGAATATTGTTAGTAGTCTGCGATCTTAACTAAAAACACCTCACGTAAAGCTAAATATTCAACTCGAACACTGCACTGATAGTATTACACTGCGGAAAGGTATAGGCTATATGGAAATTTGAAAACGAAAAAATAACTAACGCCATAAAATATAACATTATTTTTCTAAATAAACTACAAAATAAGCGATCACAATATTAGCTCGGTTACACTTCGAACACAGTCACTAACAGTTAAAACGCTTATAGTATACGACGCCACGTCTCTACTTTGCGGGCAGAAATATCCAGCTGTTTTACAGATAGCACACATACATAATATCAAATACACTACTTATCTAGTGTATGTGATATATTATGCTGCATTATTAAAATTTCCATTTCTGATCTGTTGAAAATATGCAGTCCACGTATTAATCCCCTATCGTCAAGCTTCATCGATGAGTGTAAAAGACGGCTGTCCACGTCCAAACGGCGCAGCGTAAATAAAACACGCGCCATAGACGAAGCTATACACAGCAATAAATCAATAGACACCATTATTGTGACGTCACAAGACTGCTGGTTCCAAACATGCTGTTGTTTATTCTTGCGTTAGATGATGGTGTATTTTGCGGTAGGCTGTAATCATTACAGTCAATGACAAACTTTTACATTGTATCGTTTTTCAAAGGTAGTTAAAATAAAGAAAATCCAGATACAATTTTGACTTGTCTGCTGTGTTTGCGTTTTTATTTAAATTTAAAAGTAGGGAGGCTCATAGCCTTACGCGACGGAATTGTGAAGTCACATATTTTATATGTAAAAAATAATTTCCAGAAACAAATTTGTCATGTGTCGAAAACAAGATATTAAAGTAGTACTTAATTGCATTAATTTCCATCTTTGAAATACGCAGCGTTTGGAAACACGTTTTTACCCCAATCAATTCATTCCATGTTTGTTTACGTTCATTTTCGTGACACGTGTATCACNCGTTTGGAAACACGTTTTTACCCCAATCAATTCATTCCATGTTTGTTTACGTTCATTTTCGTGACACGTGTATCACAAAAAAATTCGCAGTTGACATGTAAAATGTATTGTCACGTACCGCTGCAGGGTCACTATTTGAAGTAATTTTAAAAGTTAATTTATTATTGCAATCTGTGATATAAATAAAGAAATTGGTTTCTTTTAAATGGGATGACTGTAGAACTAGTTGATGAATCCAGTGTTTGTAACTGTCGTTTCCTATATGTAAATAAGGCTAATCACTGCTTACTTGGAAAAAAAGGGGGGGGGGTATTAAAGTCAGGGTCATTACACATGCAAGATGTCTCAGTTTTGACATGTTTTCTTACCATAAATTGTTGCAATAATTTATATTTATTTGACAAAACACTGATTCCCAGTACTTTATTTTGGTTCGTACTATTTGACACAGGCACAGAAAACTAACAACGAATATTTGCCAACGGTTAGGCCTACGTAAAGAACTCGGAGAATTCCGCAGAAGGAATTCAGTCAGTAAGTGACAAGCAAACGAAATAAAAAACTAATGATGCACACAGCAAAACAGACAAACACAATGGTCTTATTGCAACTAAACGATTCCTTTTGAAGAATTCTGTGAGCTCATATACCTGTTGAGTGCTGACAACTATTTCTGTTTGGTTTTGTGTGTTTGTATGTGTAATTGGAGTTTTCTGAAACACAAACTCTGCTACAATAATGTATATCCAAAACAATTTATAATTTTTTTTTTCACATGTCACTTCTGCATACATGGCGAATAGTCGAAACTGTGGGTGGTGATGATGTCACTATTGTATACATTATCATCAGTTTGTCAAAGTACTTACCAATGTTTTAAAAATGAGCAGGTCTATGCGAAAGTTTTCAAATGCCACTTCAAAGAATACATGGTTTCGCTATAATTTTTCTTTAATTTATTTTATTTTCTGTAATTTTGTCTATATCCAATTTTTAATGATGTGCGTATGTATGCACTGCAAACTATTTATTATATTTGATATCTTCCAGGATATACTGGTACCTAAGAAATAAACAAGTTAATATAATTATGAAAAAATAAAATGTAGATGTGCAAAATACTGTTCCCCCCATCCAGAAACCAGATCTATGAAAAGTTGGTATAGAATTATATGAATTGTTACAATCATTTTTGAATCTCAATTTTGTAATTGACTTTACCCAAATCTAATTAAAGAAATGAGGGGGGGGGGTGGTGGTAGGACGCTGGCCTTCCACCAAAGTCATCCATGTTGGTTTCCCTGTGAGGTTACTCACAGATTTTCACATATAGNTGTGAGGTTACTCACAGATTTTCACATATAGGAATCGTACTGAATGGTATTGCTGGCTGACATGTTTTCTTGAGAGGTTTTCCTATTTTCCCCGCCCCTGCATTTCAGTGCTGCTTCATATCCACCATATTTCACCCTCATTGGCTCTCAACACCTTGGTTGTTACAAACCACCTAAACTTCTCAACTCCTCCCTTCTTTAAGTGATAGAGGCCATGGTCATGTGGTGGCTCGAGTACTCACGGTTTCATGAAGCACACTTCATTATAAATACCCATGATTCATCATCAATATTAAATTTAAGCTTATGTCCATTTAGTTGCCCTCAAAATTATAATTTTAAACTGACCCTACACTTTATTTAATTAACTTAACATTTTATGGACAGCAGGTTCATTGGAGATGGTACAGCAAGAACACAATGAAGGCAATTCAAGGAAGGAATTGATCATTGCCTTTATTAATGTATAACTCAGGTGGCCTAGTAGCGACAAGGTTCATTAGAGAATGGTACACCAAGAACACAATGAAGGCAATTCAAGGAAGGAATTGATCATTGCCTTTATTAATGTATAACTCAGGTGGCCTAGTAGCGACAAGGTTCATTAGAGAATGGTACACCAAGAACACAATGAAGGCAATTCAAGGAAGGAATTGATCATTGCCTTTATTAATGTATAACTCAGGTGGCCTAGTAGCGACAAGTTCATTAGAGAATGGTACACCAAGAACACAATGAAGGCAATTCAAGGAAGGAATTGATCATTGCCTTTATTA
>NQII01001349.1:2180-43316 GCA_002778355.1 Clitarchus hookeri
CTTGTTTTGCATGTACAGTAATCTTTTGCTCGTATACTTATTTTATGATTTTGCAACCAGGAGATAAAATTTCTTAAAAGATTATGTATTTAAAAGAAATATTTGTTTTGTTCATTATGTAAAGTTGTGTGTTTATTACGGTGCATAATTTTATATCTTTTGGTGTCCAGATTCTTGAATTTTTGTGTTTCCCTCTTATAAGGTTTTCCTGCTTATAGTGTCACTTTCTTGTGGACCCCTGAAGAACCTTATAAGAGGGTTCCACTGTATGTAACTAAAATAATCATACGATTCCACAAGTCTAACTTTTATACGAATGAAGATAGGCCTCGCTGCAAATATGAAAATATACATTGAAACAAAGTTTCCCTTGGCGTATGTTCCAAGTCACCGGTTAACTTGGTTGCCGGTAGGCGTTACCCTGGCGCTATAATCGGTGCTGCTAGTAAGCTTGTACGACATGCATCGGGATGGCTATAACACAACAACAAAAAGCGTTTCGCATACTGAGTTTCAACAAGTGTGAGTCAGTCATAACTGTGCAGCATGATTTTCGTCGACAGTATGGTACTGCACCTCCTACTGTGCAGAGCATCCGACGGTGCACAATCAGTTTCAAGAGACCGGTTGTTTATGTACGGGAAGTCCACACGCTGCCCAGTGNCAGAGCATCCGACGGTGCACAATCAGTTTCAAGAGACCGGTTGTTTATGTACGGGAAGTCCACACGCCGCCAAGTGTCCCTGAACAAAACGTAGAGTGCCTGCAGCAGAGTTTTGTGTACGGAGTTCACGTAGGTCCACTCGTGGCAGCAGAGAGCTGGCCAGCTCCCATATGACTGTCTGACGTGATTTGCGGTGACGATTGTTGCCTAGTGCTAGAGGCCTTCATGATGGTGATAAAAGACAGCCTAACACCACTTCAGCAAATTGCTGAGAAATGTTCTCTGCTAGCGGATTTCTTCACAACNTGGTGATAAAAGACAGCCTAACACCACTTCAGCAAATTGCTGAGAAATGTTCTCTGCTAGCGGATTTCTTCACAACAAAGGAGACCACAAGGTGTGCCAGAAATGGAAACAGCCCAATGTGAAAACAAAATTTATTGTTTCAATTGAATATTAACTGGGCTACAATTTTTGGATCTTACCTAATTAAACTAAATGTGAATTCTAATACATACACTGTAAATCAATAAAAACTTGAACATTCCTGAGAAGGTAATAAGGATCTGAGAAACTATTACAACTGAGCTGAGGTAGGTTGTCTTAATAATTCAACACTGCACATAGTGATGACTGGACGTAAGTAAACACCTAACTCACCTCCAAGCAACGACTGTATGGAGAGAAGAATGGTGCGGACGTCGTACAGGGCACTCCACTTCTCCTTCAAGATGTCTAGGCAGATGTTGCCTACCATGTCGACGTTGGGGTGAAAACACGGTGTGACGAACCGCACAAGAGGTGCGGAGTAGGGGTAGCTGTGCGGGAACTCCAAAGACAACTTGTACACGAAACCTTCGAATACCTGTTGCATAAAACACACCTCAGTTCACAATGTCCTGTGCTATAAAAAAGTTATGATATATTTCACACAAACTACATGTTTTAGAAGTACAACTGTGACATATTGTAAACAAACTCATTATACTTAGACTGGCTATTTACAATACAATCTACTGCCTGAAAATAAAAATTCTCACAGCAGAAAAATCAGACATAACAGACTTAAGCATTTAGTTCCAACTTAAACATCACATATATTAATACTCTTGTTTCATTTACGAAGGCAGTTTTTTTTTTAACAGCTCTAAGAAAGTAGTGCTAGTGTTGTTGCGCCGCTAATGTATCCCTCTGCCTCAGTTGTTCTGACACCTGGACGCCATGCCACTTGTTATGTCAGCTGTTGACATTACGAGGGCGTTCGACTTTATATGTACAACCAACTTGTTTCAGAAAGTATGAAATTTTCTGCTGCAGCATTAACGGCAAAATCCAAAAAGGTGAATTTGCAGAAACTATTTTTAAATGCGTATAGTAAATTAAAATGTTTGAATGTAAAATGTATCTAATGCAGTGGTTTACAGATGTGCTAAATAATTTCAGTTATTTTCGAACGGCAATAATTTGCCATACACATATTGGTTACAAGATACAGCACAGATATAATTTTTTTTTGTCATATTAATTTTTTTCTGCAACAGACTGCAGTGAAAGTGAGTGTGTTACATAAGTCCGTATTTAATTTAATAAGGTTACGGGATTCACACACAGAAAATTTAATATATGCGTTATCTTCTGTTGGTAAACATACGTAGAAGTGGAGAGGGACTGGACACTAGGTTGGAGGTGGGTTTACTTGTTTTATCTTAATTTTTTTCATCCATACATGCTTTCGGATTAACTGCAAATCTTAGCTTACAAGATAACCAGTTATATCTTCAAACTTTGTATTACCTTTTCAGTAATGCTGTTTTCGTTATTTTGTTAAATTTTAATGTGACTACTTTATTTATGTATGAATTGCCCACAAAATGTGTGTATTCTTACAGAAGCAAATACATGGTACCTTAACTGCATTATTCTGTGAGACATTAAAATAAGTTACAGGTTTACTGCTGCTGCAACATACTAGCATAAAATAGAAGGGACAATATATTTAAAAAAACCACTTATGTAACTGGAAATGCAATATTTTGTTAATGTTTGACGGTTATTTTTAATTTGCTGATAACTTTTGTATGCACTATTTTAAACAAGTGTTGCAAATGTGAACACACACACAGACCCGTTACGAACCAGCTGATCGCAGGCACTGCAAATGGAGTCATTTGTTGTGACACCGTTACAAAGTTGGTGGTTCTGTTTGTCATCAAACGGTCTTCGTAAATGAAACACAGTTTATATATACTTCAGCATATTAGTGCTTCTGTATACCATTTTTTTATTTAACTATGCTAACTTAAATACAAAAACAGCCAAAGGCATATCCCAAATTATGTCAAAATGGCAACCAAAACTCTATAAATGTCACACCAACACCAGCTCCTTTCAAACCAACGTATATGTGCTGTAATCAACACATAATTCACAGAAAACTGACTGTAATCAATTAACAAATCTAAATAATAATCTTGTTATAATAATAATGTTGTGTGGGGAGCGCACCCAGGGCAGGGCAACACCCTTTGAGTGACGATCTTTCCAGCTGGGACCCGTAGGTGACCGACATCCCCGGGCACGACATGAAATGAGACCCTAGAGAATGGAGCGGTGCTGGAATGCAAGGGCGGGGAAACAGGAGTACCCCGAGAAAACCCGCCAGCAAGCGGCATCGTNGTCCAGCACGATACCCACATGCGAAAATCCGGGAGTGAACCCGCCGGGGATGAACCTGGATCGCAGTGGTGAGAGGCGAGCGCCCTGGAACACTACGCCACCGCTGCCCCCAATAATCTTGTTATATATACATATAATATATTGTATGAATCTATTTCCTTATTACATTAAATTTATAATATTTATTGTAAAAGATTGTATACAACTTATGCTTTGTGGGATGTCGCAAGATTACGGAAATGTTTTTGTAATGGCATACCGCTTTCCCACATATTCAGCAGTAATCATTGTGCTGTGCAGTCTTGATGCTTGTGCGAGAAAAACACAAACAACCTGAAGTAACTGTTAACTGAATGGCGTTGGCAGTGTGTCCACCATTCGGCCAGTTGGACCTGCTTTGCAATCTTTGTATAAGTTCATGCAAGACTAACTGCCTTTCATATGCCCAGTTATATCTCTTTAGAAACTATTAAACATAACCTCCCCCCCCCCTTTTTTTTCATGTCCTCTTAAAAAAGAAAATGTACCTCAGATTAGGATGAAATGTTACTCTCAAGATATCACAAGGCTTTTACAGAATGTTATACCTTAAGGGTGTTGCCCACCTGGCATTNTTATACCTTAAGGGTGTTGCCTACCTGGCATTTGTGTTTGAAATCCACATTTTTTTTTACTAAACATGTATTTATTATACCGATATATGAAAAGAAAATACACTTCAGACATAGTACAAAAAATACTCTAAATAAATCATTAACATTACAAATGCTATTTCAGAGCCACCCTCACACCTACTAAATACTGCTTTCTCGCACTGCTGTATCTCATAATTTACTGGTTGGAAACGTGAAACTATTAAAGGGACCTACAGTGAACTTTGCTTCAGACTGTCCACTAATAAAATTATAGGGTCACCACTTCAAGTCCCATGGGCAAACACAGCACGACAGTTTAGCACCTTGCACATAGGAGTGATGGGGCACTAGGTGCGCGTGTTAGCGTCACCCTTACCGCTCGTTTGCCCAGAGACAGGTTCTAGTAAGTATTAGAATGTGTTTGAACAGTCACATTTAAATGGAACAATGCCTATTCTCATCAAGATAATAAAACTATACGAAATTAGAAGGTCAGTGGTGTGTTTTGCAGGAACAGAAGATCAGATCAAAAGACATCAATTTTATGGCCACCGCGGCAATATACACAAACCTTTAAAATTCGGCACATTTACTTTATGTGGTAATAATAACAATAATAATCATATAAAATTGAAGTTGGCTGTGAAAATACATTACTTACTAATATTTTAAACAGTTATGCACAGGACTTATTCCTACTTACTTTCTGTCCAGCTTCTTGTAAGTTAATTTTATTATCTTTACGTAGGTATATTAAAATTTATTAAATAAAAGTTACTTATATTTTTAAATAAAATGATCATTATAACAAATTTTAACAAATCTGTGCTTGAGCTAGATGCAAAAGTGAATTTAAAAACTTTAATAACATATTATGAAAATTATGTCAAAAAATAGATGAGTAAAAAAAGTATTTGTCCGTCAAGTTTTTTATCAAGCAATAACAGACAGAAATGCAAATGCACTACTTACGGTTCCTTCAGGGCCGGTTATAGTGCCAATCCACTTGAACAGGTTTTCGCCTTCTGGGAAAGCAGACACACTCTTGTCTGAACTCATCTGTGGAGCGACACAGGGATTAGTCATTTCAGCATGAACAGGAACGCTCCAACTAGATTCAAACTATATGTACCATGTATTTCAACTTTAACAAAACAGTTGCGGGACTGCCTCCACTCAACAGCATTTCGCACACTGGACTTCAAGCGCAAGCACTAATCAATGTGTTCGTCAAGTTATGCAAAACCACTGCAAATAATTTTAGTGGGTGCTACCAGTTTCATTAGAGCACGTCAAACTGAATCTGCATGACACTGGTATATAAATATTGCACACAAAGAATTAAAACTATGTTTCAGTGGACTTATAGCATGAACAACTTGACTTATCCCATAACTGTATACATACATGTACTCTCAAAAGATCTATTAAAATTATTGGACATAACAAATCAAAAGAAATGAGCTACAAGAGGAATCCTGCCTCAAAAACATTCGACACTAGTGGCATATAAAAAAACTATTATTTCGTGGCCCCACCATTTTCCCATTATGTTAAAACAGTTGTTCTCATTTCCTGCATATGACATCACTATTTTCTCAGTTAATCTCCACAATTCCGACACTGATGCTGTTTAAAAGCTGTGCAGCTAACTAAAATGGTTTTGTGGCACATGGCATTCTATTTAAATGTGGTTACAAGAAACTATACAAAATAAATTAAAATCAGTAGTTTTTTTGTAAGAAATTAATTTTTTAATACAGAAAATTACAATACTTTATACTGGTCGAGTCACATTTTTGTAATTATTAATGTAAGCAAAACTGAAGTTTTTAGGGCCATGTAAGCTACGCAAGCCACTTAAGTTGCTGTTTATACAGATTAACAATAAAACTGAAGTTTGTTCGTATGCATATTAATTCCTGCTTATGAAGTTTTTCTGCATATAACTTCTCAACCCTCCTGAAAAATATGTAACAGGATTCTACCGTACTTAAAAATGAGTCGCGCAAGATAAACACATCTCTGGACCCTATTGTGTGACTTCAGAATCCTCAAAGAAGTAGGAAATGCTGTCTGTTCTGAAATCCAAAATCACACAGTTTGGCGAGAGCCTGATTTCTATTCACATTAACTCCCGGAAATTTCAACCAGACTACATTTTGTTTCAAATCATGTTCTGCAACAATTTTGAAATTTACTTGTCTCGGTAATTATTCAGAGTAGCAACTTTTCTGTAAATGAAAGAAAAAATCACGGAAAGTGGTATATTTCCACTTTTCACAGAACACAAATTTACTAGGGGCATTAACGTATTAGCAATACAAACCACAAATCTGATAGTGGGGAGGGTTATGAAGATCAGGGAAATTGTGGGGTAAAATCACAAAAAATACAAAAACACCTCAATTCAACATTTGTCCACCCAATTTCGTAATATGTTCCCCACCTAACCTAACTTTACCTAACCCCACGATGAGTGAATCACTATTTTAAATTTTTAATCTAACCTAGGATTGTAGGGTTTTAATCTAACCTAGGAATAGGGTTTTAATCTAACCTAAGATTTCATTCTAATCTAGGATTTTTGGGTTTTAAAGTAACAGTAAAACATACCGGACGTATATGAATTAACTCACCAAGGTACACGGCGGGTACAATTCCACTGTCCTCAGCCAATTCAACTACAATCATGATGTACTAGAAACCCAACCAGTAGTGGCCAATGCAACATTAATTCTATAAACTGGTAAACGAACAGAAGCACTCGTATTCTTCGATTCTCAAATCATTCTTCACCATTCTTCAATCACAAACCTTCACACAGATGAGTTTGGACGTTGCAAACCACGTGCATACAATCACCGCGAACCACACACTATTCCATGTACCAGGCGACTAAACGCAGTTCACATCTGCGCAGATAGCATTACAGGCTATTCAACACGGCGTCCGACGTAATCAAACTGTACGTACTTTTATCTAGTTTATTTATTACATTCTACTTATTTTACCATTACGCCTTCCTCAATATTAAAAAGGTAAGCTGTGCAGAACCTATTTATGTTACTTTCGTGGGTCTACAACGTTTCCTTCAGAAAAATCGCTACTCTGAATAATTACCCCTTTTTTAATTTATCAGCATTTCATGACATATTTTGTCAGTCCGCTGAGAAACGATGAATAGAGAATCCACTGTACTATAATGCACCTGGTGTTAAGCAAAAACCCAGGTTCACGAGTCGATACAAAGCATTCCACATTACCATAGGAAACAATACGTGCATTTCAGGGTTGAAATCAAATAGGAGTAACATGTAAGAATCACTGCTTATCTGGAAAACTTAAATTTTTTTTTAGAAAATAATCTGTATTGACAATATTAACCACTTGGAATATGAATTTAATGGGTGCATCACAATATTCACAGTATATACTATGAATTGGGATAGGATGGCAATGAATGATGTTACCTATCTACGTGGGCACCACATACACCTCCTTAGTGATACATTGCTGATAAAAACACACACACACACATGTTCACATTCTATTTAAATGATCCAAATTTCACCAACACTAGTTTTTCTGCAAAATAATTAGATTCAACGCTATATACAGTAAAAATTGAAGGGGGGAAAAAAAACCCACGAGCGTGCTTAGCATGAACCACAATCCCAACACGCACATTTTCAACCGCGAAACATTGATATAGCTATACTGATCCGTAATTCTGGGATATAATTAGTTAATGACTTTCGATTGGCTGTTCTCAATTACACTAAATCATGACACATTGAACATACCATTGCGGTATATGTAAACAAACTCTCCAATGCTACAATATGTATTCTTTGGTACTATTTCCACAGGGCATATTACAAAGCCCACCTGAATTTCCACAAGATAAGCCTTGCAAATGCCAATAGTTTTCATAGCTGTCAAAATTTCCCTTCAGTAAAGATGGGATTCTAAATAATTAGGCCTACCTTCACCATAAAGTAATGCAATACAAATACAGGAGGCCTACTTATAATTCAACAACAAATAACACAACTCCAAAAAAGATGCAACAAAAAAATCATGTAATTTTTGGTTTTCATAATGAAATTCTGTTTCAAAATGTGCTTGTTTTGGGAAATGTAATGACCTAAATTGGCCTGATTTAGATCTTAAGAGAGTGCCTCATAATGAGAATGCAAAATAGCCAATCAGCAGCTAATACAATTGCTTGTGAAATGCGAGAGGTAAAATTAACCGACATAACATTAATTTTAGTGTAGACAGAAAAATAAAGAATACAAAACAAAAGAATAAAAACAATGCAGGGTTGGTATAATGAAACTAGATACGATTGAATCTCGCTACAAAGTACAATAGGACTTTATAACCCACACAGCAAGAAAGACATACAGTGGAACCCTGTAGTATCATCCCTTCTTATAAAACTTTTGTAAACGTCAAATTTATGTAACCACGAATGTCTCATCTGAAGACTAAACAAAACATACCAGCATTTGATAATTTCCAACTTTTTCCAAACGAGTTTGAACAAGACTGGCAAAACACAATATGTTACGTGCTTATTAGTGATGGTATTGGAGTGTAACATGCAGGGCCAATATATCAATACAGGAAACCTTCATTCTCTTATGTCGAACTAGGTGGCACAATCGGGTTAGTACATTACACTGAAAAACTGCAAAAAAAATCTTTTCACCAACTGTCATAGGTTAGTCAAGGTGTTGAGGGGGGAACTTAACCTAAACTGGAAAAATAGAACTCTGACATTACCCCTGGTAATTATTAAGTTTAGGGGTTTTTCTGTAAAAATAAAATTAATTCATAGAAAATGGTATATTTCCACTCTACTAATGATGCAGAACACGAACATACTAGGGGCAATAACGTCCGACTAATTTCGTAATATGTGCCCACCTAACCTAACAGAACCTAACCCCACGATGGGTGAATCACTATTTTACATTTTTTAACTAACCTAGGCTTTTTTGGATTTTACACTAACCTAGGGTTGTAGGGTTTTACACTAAACTACAAATGTAGGATTGTAGGGATTTAAAGGAACTGTAAAACACACCAAAAGAAGGTAAATTGACTCACCTAGGTAGGTGGCTGGTATAATTCCTCTGACGTTAATAGACGTAAACAAACATATTTCGCAAGTTTTTGTAATATGATCTACTTATTTTAACATTACGCCCCCTCCAATATGAACAAGGTAAGCTGTGCTGAACCCATTAATGCAACTTTTGTTTGTCTAGGACATTTCTTTCTGAAACAAACAAAATTGCTATTCTGCTCATTTTGCAATTTTGTTCAATTTTTTTTAGGTATGTTGTACTTATTTTAAAGCTACGCCCCTAGTATATTCGTGTTCTACGTGATTAGTAGAGTAGAAATATATCATAATTTTGAATTTTTGTTGCGTTTTTCAGAAACGCCCCTAAACTTAATAATTACCGCTGTTTGTCTTTACAGATAAATTTTACTCGACGTCAGAGGTTTTCAATACTTGCCATCAAAATCATCAGCTCCTTCTGCAATCTGCAAGAAAAAAAAGTTAATCAGAAAGGTTAATGTATATCAAAACACAAGTTATAAGTGTCTAAAGGGCAGAATGTACATCCTATAGTGTTAACAACACGCTCTTAGCCATGTCTATAAAACTAATAAATACAAAACCACAATTATTTCAAAAAACCTTATTTCAGTTCAACACAATTGAAACACTGACACGGTGAGAAAAACAATTTTGTCATTACTATTGAATAACCAAAGAAATATGTTCACACTTAAAATGATAAACATGCCATCCAAAGCAACTAATATCTTAACCACGTTAAACAGGACTTATTTAACACAGGTATATTAAAATGACCTTTTCAACGACCTGTTTTAGGGTTAAGGATAACGACATCGAACAAATATTTACATCAAATATTAACCTCGTAACAATATTTTAACCATAAAGACCACGTATGTTACTTCCAATGACGATACAAACGAGAGTACAATTTGCACAACGAATTTAGGCGAAAATATCAGTGTTTAAATAAATTCTTAATACATTATTATTACATACCTTTTACTAACAGCATGGCTATCATTTGATCTAGACTGAGTTTCTTCGCTGGTTTTCGGTGACGATGTTTGCGTTTGTACAAAAGGATTTACATTCTGGGCCATATCTGACACAATTCACACAAATCCGTTACAAAAATACGACAACAACCATTTGAAATAACAAGTCGACCAATGAAATCGACGAATCGTTCAGCATGAGTTGCCGTCTGTGTTATTACACCATCAGGAAACACTTGAAACGTTTTTTTTTAATACAATTAATTTTCCAAACTGGGACAAAAACAAAAATGTAATGAAATTAACACAATATTGTGGAATATGTAACAAAATTAATATTTAAATTCTTAAAGAAGAAAAGTGCTTTATAAAACTTCAGTATGTAAATTTTACACATATTGTACATTTTTACAATTAACAAATCTAATCACAGATGAGAAACAATCCCAGAATATTATGTAGAATGAGTGAACAGGGCGTAATAATGACGCCCATAACTCGAATATCCTAATTACACGTTGTTGATAAATATGTCAACAAATCACTCAAACAAATTAAAAGAAAAAAACTAATGTTTATAATTTATCGTCAAATATTAACCAATGGTGAAACCGAGGTTAGGGGCCGATTTTTTGTTATATGGAAATAAAACCGATAGCAGATTGATCTGATACAATGGGCCATTTATGTAGTTAATTTGTAGGCTAGTGGAAATATGACCTTGCAGGCCGAAAGCAGGATTAAAAACCAGCGATGGGTCGGGCAGAGTTTCAGAGCACTGGCACCAGTTACAAGCTTCGAGTGTGTTGGAACCAATACTTTCATTGGAATAGCCAGCATCGGACATCGACAGAGAAGGAGAAGAAAGCATTAAAGATAAACACCGTACAATTACTTAAATCAAATAAATTATACCTCACCATGTTTCCTTCTGTGAAATTCAAACAACATTTCGGGACTAGTGTACAACCCGATACCAAGTGTTTACACAGGTTATGATGCCACCAATATGGTGCCCATGATGTCACATTTTTTCCTATTGCCCCCATCCCTTTCCTCTCACAATCAAACAGGGTATCTACGGGAATGTGGAGGTTTTCGGGTGGGACACTTTCAGCATTTATAGACGGTATAGGGACGCCCACTTGAGCCCATCCGCCCAAGTGTACTACACTATACCATATATGGTATCGGGAAGTACACTTGAACCCAAATACACCCAAGTGTACTACACGAGACCAAATGTGGTATCGGGAAATACACTTGAACCTATCCGCCCAAGTGTATTATCGGATTACATATTTGGTATCGGGAAGTAAACTTAAGCCCGTCTGCCTAAATATACTACCCGATACCATGACTGCAAACACTCGTTGATACTACAGATCCCTAACCTGACCCGACCAACTTACAACACCGTCTATTATACCTTTCAACCATCGTTTGCAATCAGAGTCCATTAAAAATAGCAAACATCGTTACCATTATCCGTACCTAACATTACGTAGCTACATCATAATTTATTACACCCTTCCGGGATATTATACACAATCATCCACTGCAAACTAATTGTTATTTAAAACTGGCAAACACTCGTTCTCGTTTTTTTCTCTTACCAACCTATTTTTTCTCACTATCTGTGATTGTTTACATCATTACTTACGTCACACATATCAACTAATCATGGGTATCGCGAAGTAAACTTGACCCAACAGTTCTATGGATGTTAGTTTACAGATTCATTTAAAGCATTTAACCTATGAGTGTATGAAATAAACTGTCGTTGTACCTCCTCATGTTACCGAGACCGAACTTGACACACCCCTCGAAGCACGACCACTGCACCAGTGTGCAATGAGAAACACCGACGCATCGCATCAACCAACAACACGTGGTAGTGCGCGACGGGCAGAGACCATGAGGTCTGGAAGATGGCTGCTACCACCAGAGCCAAATAAGCATCTGTCTAAACCAGTGGGCCACAATATGGCCCATGTAGGAATCTAACACAGTTATTGCATGTGTGATTATGTGTTAATATAAAGTGTAATTAGTGTGTGTCGGGGAAATGGTCGTTTCGCTCGGGGGCATGGGGCTGTTATACAGTGCGACGTAACATCTAGGAAAGTTTTGTAAATGCTGTCAGGGTTGTCGAGAACAACAAAATGTAAGTTAATTCAAAATATAATTTACTAACAGTGAATGGGGCATGATGCTTATAATTTGATTTTTAGCATTTGCAAAAACTGACCAGACACTGGACTGACAGCGGTGTTGTGGCTGTTAATTACGACTGCTACATGGGATGCGTTGCTGTTTCAACTCGGGTACAATCCCTCTTAGCATTATCGTAAAATTAATCTCAGTTTATTTTGAAAAGGCTACATGTATTTATGTTTTAATTTTTACAAGAGAAATGCTTTTATGGTCAGCCTGTTTGTATTCATAAAATAATGTAAAATGTAATTGAATGTGCCCCAATTTTTGTATATAAGTTCTAAAGTATTGTTTTCAACGGAGTAAAAATTTGGTGTAAATTTAAATTTAGTATTTTCTGTGTTGACCTTTTGTACTTTGTAGGTTTAAGTTTATTTTTCACCATTAACGACCGCACGAAGCGGCTAGTGGCTAGTCACCGCTTCCGACCTCGTCCGGTTAGTTATGGGCCACAGCTGGGGGAAGAAATGCACGTGGGAGGCTCTCAACTGTTGCTGCAGCTGAGTTAGATTTCAATAGCTTTATCGTCTGGAACCGTTTCGTTTTCTCGCTCTTGCCTCATCCAGTCCTCTCTTGTATTTCTCTGGTACAAGGGAGCTTGAATTTGACATTTTTTGGACACTGCCATTTCCATGCACCGATGTGTGTACCTGCCACGTGGTCGACCATTTCAGAGTTGCTTTAATCACGTGCATGCACACTTCAGTAACTTCTGTTTAAGTGTTAGGTGACCAGTGTGACTGGGTCAAAGTATTTTACATGGGATTAATGGTGTAGTGCTCATGTATGTAGTACCTCATGTCTCCATATATCATCTGCTGAATAAAAGTTACTGTATAACTGACATGCCTGCAGTCGCCTACATTATTCTGTGTGTGTGAGCATCGCCGTTCAGTTACGTGATGATTGGGGCGTGCTCCATAGCCCCAGTAATAGTGGACAGTGTAGCAGGTATGCCCTCCAATGTCGTGCATGTCAGGAAATGCAAATCACCATCTAGCCACCAAAAGGGGGAACAGCCATGCCGGCTACCAGCTCTTGGACCTTGTGCTCTCCTGTGCTAGACAGAATATAGCTGGGTGGTACCATCTCACGTTGACGTCAACCGCGCGTTCACAAGCTCGTTTGTACCCACTCTGACTGCCGCAGTCGTGTCCACTACACCAGACACACCACACCGACGGGCTTGTGAGCACCAGTGAGAGTGTTCATAATTGCAGCAGTGTTAATAATAGCATCAGTGTATTCAATCAGGGTATCTAATTGCATAAGTGTTATTAATTGTATCAGTGTATATAATTAATATCATATTTGTCATCATGAAAGACAGTCGACATAGCCACAGCCAGGGACATTTGACATCATACACTTGGCAATACTGTGGCTGGTACAATGGAAACGTTTAGAATTAATATAATCATTTTTATTGTGTATTTGTATAAGGAAAAATTATGTTGTCTTAGGTTAATTTAATTCATGTCACTTCCATATCATAATCATTTTTTTAGTGTATATTGTGCTTTATTGTTTCGCAGCTTGGCGTCGGCTGCGCTCAGGTAGCGGAAGCCGGCCCAGGCTTCCGCCCAGTTCTCTTCAGCACTTGAACGCATCAAGACGTGTAAGTCTCTCGCTCCGCAAAGGCGCTCGGTGCCGACATCTTAAGCTGAACTCATATTCACTGCAATAGACTTCACTTCATGAACCGGATCATTTATTTTATTTGTTATAGCTGAAGGGGAGAGCAACGTTACTCTCATCGGAGAGTTTTAAACACAATCGCTTTTCACATTATAAAACCACGTGTTCGCCATTTCCGGGTAGTTAAGGGCACATTTTGTACTAAAGTTGTGTGTGTTCATTAAGGAGTAGCAAGGAATAAATAACTCCTCAAGCATCGTAAGTGTTTCATTTGTAATTTAATTATGGCATGGGAGGCGGCCTACAGCCTCGACATCATATGTGAGGGAGTATTAACCAGAGTCCCGTAGGCTGACGACCGAAACGACCCTCATTTCACCAGCTCACCGCAGGGCTGCGGCGCAGGGCACATATTTCCTACATCATCAGCTCTGGTAACACCACGCGTCAAGTTGGCTTTCCCAACTAGGTACGAGTATTTCTCCGAGCCATTGCTTGACCCCGTCAACTTATGTAACGTGATACTTGGAGAGACAACAAAACACTAATTAATTGTAACACCTTTTTAGTTGTGGAGTGCCAACTTTGTTTAAATTCCTAGTGCTAATTGCTTTTGCAATTTGTGTCTGATTTTTTTTAATCCTATTTTATTTTTAAAATACAGTGTATGTATGGTTACTTTGCAAATGTTCTAAATATATTTTCTGGAATTTCGGCACCAACCTGCCCGAACCTTCGAGTGGCTTGGTGCCACGACTGCCAGCCTGACTATGGGTGTTGTGCCACATGCCACTCTCAGGCACCACAACATTCGTGATAACCATGTAGAGTCAATAGCTGTGTAAGTTTTCTGGAACCTTCTTCTTATTTTACTAGTGTCTGAGTGGAGAGATTGGGGAAATTTAGGCGGCTCTTAACATCGAGGTCTTCAGAGCCGATGAGGGTGAAACAAGGTGTGTATGGAGCAGCACTGAAATGCAAGGGTGGGGCAAATGGGATATCCCCGAGAAAATCTGCTGACCAGCAGCATCATTCAGCACGATTTCCACGTACGAAAATCCGGGAACGATCTCACCAGGAATCGAAACAGGTTCGCATAGTTGGGAGGCGAGTAATCTAACCACTATATCCATGGCCCCACTAGTGTCTTGAGATCAATACCTCCCTAATCCGCAGTGTGCTAATGTTCCATATCGGTTGGCAACTTACTGCAGATGTTGCACTCATTAAATTTAACATTAATTGCTTTGCATCTTTGAATTCTCGCAGTATGTGTGAGAGGGCTCTGTGCGGACCCACTGTATCTTTACTGGCATTTCGAGGGAGCCTGTTTGGCCAGCGATGTCGAGGGTGGATTTTAGGCATCCCTGTTGTGGTGTTCCTCATCGGATGTCTGACTGATCACCTGTAGTGTACCTGCTGTGGTGGTCTCTGAGTCATCCGTTGTAGCTGAACAGCTGCAGGGGGGCATACCTCGCTGGGTATGCCGTCCCCAGGTATCTCCTCGCTCGTGTTGTGCAGCAGGGTCTTCCGAAGTTGGCATCTCGGTGTATGGTGCCTCGATTCTAGGCATCGCGATGTAGGGTTTCGTGATGCATGCAGATGATGGATCTGTAGCATGCACTGGTGATTGTGCGGCCTCTGTGGTGGCTGATACAGGGCCCTGTCCTCCACTTACTATCACTGGGATCATCTGGATGCCTGGTGTCGTGGGGCAGAACAAGTTTCTTATTATGTGGCCATTGGTTGATTCCATAGCAGGTGTTGCCAGAGCATCTTGTGATGGTCGTTGTTCAGCGTCGGTTTATAACCTTGCGTCTCCTATCATGCAGCTCCCCAGATGTTGCCCCTGAAGATGCATGTAGTACACTGGCAGTTGTCCTTGATTGGGTAGGTTGTCGTCCCCAAAATGTTGGTAAATACACGAGGACCACTCCACTTCTTGCCTAGGCCTGCATAAAAAGTCTTGTGTGCTGCAGGTAGTAGGTGTCCAGTGTGCGCACTGGGCATTGTGTACACGTCTGTTCACCAAGAAAAGAAGCAGTGACGACCACCACAAACCTTTTCATCATTGACGTCTTCAGGTAGGGACCCATGAGGTCTAGGGCTACCATTTAAAATGACTTCCTAGGTGTTCTAGGTTGTTGTTGATAGTGGGTGTCTGCGCATCGAGCCTTGAAGTCGTTGCATGGCAAGTACACTCATATACTGATGTATGTGAAAGGATATGCCGTGCCAGTTAAAGTTACATAACAGTTTATATGTTGTCTGTTTGGTGACAGGGTGACTGCAAGCTGTGTGCTATGCATGAAACAGATAACATATGCATGCTGTATATCTGGTACAAAGAATTTTCATGGTGTTAGTTCTTTGTGTATCTTGGTCTCCAGCTGGTCATCGATTAATCGCCTTTTGTCTGTGGCCTGCTATCCACATAAAGTTGTTTGCATGTCTGGTGCTGTGGTTTGTGACATCACTATAGTTTGGCAATGTTTGTTGAGTGTGACTTCAGATGTAAAATTGACATTGACACAGGTTGGTGGAGTGTGTGTGATGTCACCGGCATTCTCCATAGGGGGAGGGGGAAGATTCCCTTCCCCTTCCTCCCAATCGTGCGCAGTGTTCACATTGCCTAGCAATCTGAAGAGTAGGTCTGCCAGCTGGTCTTCTGTACTTGGCACATGTTCTACATTAAAGTTGTACACTTGTAGCAGCATTTACCAGTGGGTCAGTTTGTTCCACACTTCACATGTACTGTGAAACAATAATAGGCAGTGATTGTCAGTATGCAATGTGAAGTGCTGGTAAACCAAATATGGATGGTACTACTATTTGAACACCCACACTACTGCAAGACACTCCCTCTCATTGACTTTGTAATGCCTCTTGGTTGGTATGAACTTTGCATTGCTATAGTCAATTATTTGGTGTTCACCATTGTCTCCAAGCTGAAAATGAACTTGCCCAGGTCTTGTTCACTGGTGTATATTTGGTCAGATATGTGGACTGGGTCGTGGTGCGCTAAGGCTTCTCACTCCCTGACAGTTCTTGATGGCCAGAGAACTGTTCTCGGCGTCAGGATTCCATTCGAACTTGTTGTTTGGTGACATGAGTGTGGTGAGAGGTGCTGTTATTACGGCTAAGTCTTTGATGCACTCATGCAACCAGTTCAGCTGGCCAACATTTTCTGAACCTGTTTCTTGGTGCATGATCTATTGTATTTCTCTTGGTTGGTTCTGTTGCTGTTCTCATCAACAATGTAGTTTAGGGAGTCGAGCTGCACTTTGTCGAGGTGGAACTTGTGGTTTGCACATGTTCGCACATTGATGACTAGGCATTCAAGTACTANCGCACATTGATGACTAGGCATTCAAGTACTAATGCAAGATGATGAATGTGATCTTCCCACGAATCTGATCAGATGCCAATGTCTTCTAGGTAGGCGAGTGTGAATTCGCCTACCATACTGTCCAGTACCTGAACCATCATAGCTTAGAACATGGATTTTGCTCATTTCAAGCCAAAAGGTATTGCACAAAATAGAAAGTGCCTTCCATCTGGTGCAGTGAATGCAGTCTTTTGCCCATCCTCTGGCTTCACTGAAATCTGCCAGTAGCCTTTGTGTAGACCCAGGAATGACATGACTTTGCCTTTCCATAGCACATTAAGGGCATCATTGACATTGGTGTAGGGAGGTGGGGTGCTTGTGGTGACCAGATTGATTGGTATGAAGTCAACACAAAAATTCCAGGTGCTNCATTGGTGTAGGGAGGTGGGGTGCTTGTGGTGACCAGATTGATTGGTATGAAGTCAACACAAAAATTCCAGGTGCTGTCTTTTTCGGTGCCTGTGTAATTGAGGAATTGTAGCAGATTTCATCCTCCTATAATATCATATAGTGTATTTGTTCACTTATAATCTTGCTCTGGTGGATTAGGTAACTGCGTGGTGATGTGAAAATTGGTCAGTTATGCTGCATTAAATTGCATGCTCCACAGTGTTGGTATGNATTAGGTAACTGCGTGGTGATGTGAAAATTGGTCAGTTATGCTGCATTAAATTGCATGCTCCACAGTGTTGGTATGCTAAAGTGGATTTGCAGATAGGAAAGCATCACATCGTTTTTTCAGCACTTGCTGTACTGCATCACAGTTAGTTTGTGGTACTTCGTGGTCCAGGCCGTGAAGCTTGATTCTGGGCTCACTGTTGCTAGGGTGGTGATCTAGGATGTGTACTGTTCTATGCTCCCTATTGCCAAAATGAATTCTCCTAGCTGCTGGATCGACGATAATATTTTGGTCGGTCAACCATAGGAGACTGAGTATTGTGTACTCATATAACTCATTAATGAAGAGCGCTACTGTGGTTGTCTCGAAATCGCGTATGCATGCTGCGATGTTTGTTTCTCCCATGGTTTCCCCGCTATTGCTAGTTATTGCTAATTAAACTACTTCGTTGTGAGGCTGCAGAGCTCTCACATCAACAAACATTGACCTGACGAAGTTGTGGGATGCGGCAATGTCATTAAACACATAGCACTTTGCATTTTTTATGCTCACTGGAATGTGTATGAAGTTACTTGTGGCTGTTTACTGGTCTGCGAGGAGCTGCTGCAGTAGCACCTGTTGTGGCGTCTAGGTATNGGCTGTTTGCTGGTCTGCGAGGAGCTGTTACAGTAGTACCTACCTGTTGTGTCTAGGTATTTGTTCAGGCGGGGGGAGGTGACATCTGACCGACCTACCTTCTGTCCATTTCTGTTCTTCGCATTCAAAAACGTGTCTTTCCACCAGATCAGTCACTATGCCAGTGATACTGCTGTCCTGGGAAGCTTCTGCATGGATAAGGTTTTTTTGTTGTCTTATCCCATACTAGCTTGACAATTGTTGTGATGCATTCTGTTTGTACCGGTGGTGACTTATACTTTAAGTGTGTAGAGCCCACGCAGATTGCAGCACCGGTAATACAATTTTTATTATTCTACTTGTTCTTGCTGAACTTGTTTACTGGTCTCCACGGTACATTATCATAATTATCTTTGCATGTTTGCATGGTTTCGCGCATCCTATCGTCCAAGTTCATTATGGAATGCATGAAGGCCTCTTATGAGCCATGAACCAGCAGGTCAAATGAACTACAGTACTCAGGCAGAACCTACAGTGCCAACTACTACTTTCAGTACTTCAGGCACTGTCAGATGAGGATGGTATAGCTGCACTAAGTTTACTTTGCGCATAGCAAATGCTGTTATAGTTTTGTTTGGTAACTGGTTGTTCANGGATGGTATAGCTGCACTAAGTTTACTTTGCGCATAGCAAATGCTGTTATAGTTTTGTTTGGTAACTGGTTGTTCAGCACCGGACAACTACATTCTTGCAAACAGGAGAACATACTGGTATATCTGCACTGGAATGCTGATAAAACTGCTATCCATCTCATTCCGAAATGAGTTATGGATCGCCACCACTGCTTCGTGTCTCCACTCAGCTGTCTCCCGATGTAGTAAGACCACTCTTCCTCGCACACCCCATACCGGCGGAGTTGGAGTCTGCTGGTACAGTCGTCGAGACAATGAGGTTTGTTGCGAGGTGCATGAGCGGGGTCTATGTATGTCTCTTTCATGCAAAGGCACAAGAGCAAATTGCTAATCTTGCAACTGATAAGATATGTTACATCATAGATAACATGTACGCAGTGCTAACATGTGTAATCCAGCTAGGAGATGAGATACACAGGCATGAAATAAGACCTCCCAGGTTAAAACTTCTTATCTATAATTCTATTTCTCAAGGGGAAAAGGATTGAACGCGTCATGCTACTGTAGTACCAGAGCGTGACACAGTGTANTCTATAATTCTATTTCTCAAGGGGAAAAGGATTGAACGCGTCATGCTACTGTAGTACCAGAGCGTGACACAGTGTAAAATTTTCTAAGTCCATAACCTTGAAGCACAAAACGAGAACCACTGAACCAATTTCGGTCAAACAAACTTTATTGACATTCATGCAATATTATATACAAGCTCTAAATGACCAAGAATATGCAAATTGCCCGTTGTACTAATTACATTCCTATATATCCAGATTTCATCACCAAGCTTGGACTTGATCTTCTTACGAGAGAATAGAACAGGTGCTGAATAAATACTAAGTATAGCAGTCTTATTAAAAACACCTCCATGGTCTGCCACTGTTTTCCAACAAATAATGTCCCGTGGATCCACCAATTCAGTCAAACTTGTAAACGTAGGGTTGCCTGAGTTATGACGTTTACGAAAACAAACACAACTCCAGAAGCCCACTTCCAACTTTAGCAGTTATACCTTGAAGACAACATCTATTCTTCTAACTCAAAAGGACATAAGTCTCTTCGACGCTAACTACTTTCCGACACAATGTGTCATCGTCCTTGTCTACATTGGCATTAAAATACTGTACGTAAACGTGCATTACATCCCCGTGTTTCGAAAGTAACGGCCGAAAAAGAATGATGAACCCCAAGTATGTACCGAAGGGAGATTATTACCACCACACTCATAACAGGTTGAAGATCTCCCTTTCCTGCAACACTGCTCGAAATTATGTTGCTTAATCTCAAATGGTTCCGGAAATATTTGACGAAATGTGATTTCAAATTATTTTTCAGTGGCGCGTAGCGGCCACAATCCTCACTTTATTGAAAAATGCCCAAATACATTTTCCGCTTTGTTTCTCGTAAGGAATCACCTCCCGAAATTAACACATTCGGTCCTGACTCATCCTGTACTTATGAAATTGTTCCGTTTCAAGCATGGATTCGAAACTTTATAATTATCATTTTGTGTCGTTCCTGCAACGTCTGCATTTATTCGCGTTCGAAAACTGACGGCGTGAATTAATTGCAATACACGTTACGCGCGTTTGAGTATCGCACACCCTGAAGTCGGTCGGGCGAATGCAGTGACGGAGAGAAATGCTACACGGTTATACAAGTTCGCAGATGTTTCCAAGTTCTGCAGTTACACGTATTTTTGGTTTCTTTCTGAGAATAAATTTTTCGCCTGGCTGACACTTGGTGTTTACTGCACGCTGGCGAAATTCACCCGACGGTTGTAATAACGCGCTCTCCGCTAGAGTGCTACTGTTAACATCTCGTGGTTTACATCCGGATCGTCATATAACTGCGAAGTACTCGACCGACTTCTTATTCAACTGGCATCTCCTACTTTTCCACTAAGCTTGCTGTCCTACGTATGGAAAAAAAAAATAATCCCAGTGTGATGCTTGGCATGTGTGTGCAAGTGTTTTTACATAGATGCTAAGTAGGTAACGGTTATCCACAGTAAAGTAAGCAATTTTAGATAAATTAATTACTGCCCATAACTACATGTACGTTACAGTACACAATGGCATGCAGGTTCTTAGTTAATTCCGTAGCGAATTAATACAACTTGTTCTTGTAGCACTTAACGTTTTATTGCAAGTGCTTTTTTTATAGTATGTTTTATATACTCATTAAAGTGTCTATATGGGTGCTAGTAACACATTTAAGCTACAGTTCTAAAAATTCCGAGCTTCCACTGATCAGGTCCATGCATAGGTGGATTAAAATGGAAGCGTGAGTAGAGGTATTAAGGGGGTCCAAGCCCCTCCTTGGAGCTTGTGTTTGCACTAAATAAAATGAGATTATTCTAGAAACCACGTGAATTTTTAATAATGCAGGACTAATATGTGCACTTACTAAAGTGACGTGAAATTATAAGAAGTTTTTAAATAGCTTATCCACTGAACACTGATATTCATACAGTGCATTAAAATTCGACGTTTCTTGGTAAACACGTGAACTGAACGTTAGGCACAGTGCTATCTCACACTTCAAGTAGCCCCTCCTTAATGGGTATCTAGGTCCGCGACTCTAGGCCGTCGTGTTATTTTTACACGTGGCAAGAGGATATCAAATGAGAAGGAAAGTATATCCCGGGCAGGGCTTTCGAAACTGCGCGTTCAATCGTGAACAGCCATTTTAGTACGACTTTAAGTTAAGTGGGATTCTTTACGAGCAGAAAGTTACTACTTGGGATCAGCGGATGGACCACTCGGCATGCAGGCTCTTGCAGATGTTATGTTCAACGTCATAAACACAACGGCAGCAATCAGCCTGTCTCCTTTCCTCTTCCTTCCCTGGCTCGCGAGGGTGTAGAAGGCGTATTTTACCAAAGGGAGTTCACCTTTAAAAGAAACTCTGTTACCACCCCCTCCTTATACTCAGGATACTACTCCTACGCCAATTAGCGAGCGAAGGAGGCTTCAATAAACGAGCTTTTATTTCATATTTATTTTTTAAAAAAATTATAGGAAACAGAATTTATAATATATTTATAGCAGTGTATGTCTCGTAACGTGCACTGTCTTATGATGCCTCCTTCATCCGGAATGCAAATATTAAAATACGTCGGGGCCGCGGTGGCTGAGCGGTTAGATTACTCGCCTCCCACCAAGGCAAACCGGGTTTAATCCCCGGCCGGGTCACTCCTGGATTTTTGCAAGTGGGAATCGTGCCCGACGATGCCGCTGTTCGGAGGGTTTTTCTCGGTGATCTTCCGTCCACCCCACCCTTTCTTACCGGCATTGCTCCATTCGAACGTCATTTCACCCTCATCGGCTCTCAAGAACTCGTTGTTAAAGAGCCGCCCAAATCTCTGAACTCCAACTTAAGATGTGTTCGATTCTGAAGTGGTACGGAAGCGGCAGTAAATCAGGAATTCCAGTAGACGTATGATTAGGGAATCAATAAGGGTCATCGTAATTCCAGGGGTAGTCCTTCTTACACATGTGGGGGTCCGGTCGCCCACGTCCTCCACGGCTTCTCAGCCCACGCAGTGGTTCCTCGCACATTCGAAACGCATTACATATCTCGTCAAGAAACATTAGTCGCGCTTTCGGTTTAACAATAGCTTTTTCTAAAAAATTTCAGCCAAGGCAATGAAAGACAAAAAAAAATACTAATTTCCACCTTACCTCTCTTAGCCAAAGGCCATCCGAGGTTTTTGATTATTTTCCTTTTCCTTTATTCCACGCCTTCCTATTGTTCTTCTTCTTCTTCATCTTCAGTTTTTTCTTTCTTATGGATTCTTAATCTTCTTTTTATTATTCTTTCTTCTTTTAACATTCTTCAAAACCCTTCGTCTTTTTAACCATCTTTACTTCTTATTCTTCTTTTTTTTTTCTTCTTATTCTCTTCATTCTCCTCAATGAAAGATAAAGCGAGAAAGCCTTTAAATAAGAACGCAACTATGTTTCTAAACGACCGAGCTGAAGAAACAGCGTACCAGAACTTGCAAAAATAATGCCAAATATACAGTACGTCGTGAAGTGAGTTATTTCCATTACAAATGAGAATAATTTACGCATAGCATTGCGAGACTTTCAGCGAAAGACTTTAACTCGTTCGGTCACGCATTAATTTGTGAGCCAAAGTGTTGCAATCGTGTAATATTTGGGTGTGCACTGTACTTTGGTCTAGTGTTTTTTTTTTACAGCCAGTGAACAACGTGCTGCATGCTCAAAGGTGTTGTGATGAGCCATTCATAAACGGGAGGCAAGGTGAGGTTCATAAATATCAGCTTATCCCTCGGCAAGAGACACGAGGCATTGAATACTGACTCCTCGCCTCGTACACTTGTTGACATAATACTTCGTGTGTAATATGTTTACGGTCGTGGACACGGTAACGGAATGGGTTAATTGAAATATATATATTTTTTTCATTGCCAACAGAAAATTTTCGCGAGTGAAATATCACACGCTCCACGTCACCAGTTGGCAGAGTGTGCAGTACACAGTTTCAGCAGCTGTCATGAATCTTCTCAGTAACAACAATCCTAACCAAGGCACAGAGTAGGTAATTATAAAAAAAAACGAAACGGCGAGTCCGTTCCTTTTAAACAAGCGAACTCAGTCGCTCTTATAACAGCTGACACTTTGGNAAAAAAAAACGAAACGGCGAGTCCGTTCCTTTTAAACAAGCGAACTCAGTCGCTCTTATAACAGCTGACACTTTGGAACCTATTGGAAGAGTTTCAGTAGATCCATGGTACAACAAGCAACCAATTACAAAATACTTGGTGTGCCATCAGCAACCAATAGCATTGCACTGGGAAAGGCGATGTCCGTATAGGTGCTATCTTCTGGACTTGCACAGCATCGGCCATAATTTTATCTGTTATGCAGCATGTTTATACGTGAACGGATATACTTGGGATAATACGTTAATGGTTTAGGTTGGGTACTGAAGTGTATACCCATAAAAATTGGTTAAGTTCCGTCGAATGGTGTAGAATTGTATAAGAAACACACTCATACATGCATACGAGCTTTGAATTTGTATATTGTATAAGCGTTACAAATTCACGTGTGTTATTTTAAAACTTTAAAACTGATGTATGTTATTGGCAACAGAAGGAATTTTTTATTTCGTAGGTTGCAGCTCGTTACTTTTTTTGTGTATTATGTAATAGGCAAAATTAATTTAAATTCGTCAGCTCGTTGCGCTTACGTGTTTCTGTGTCCGTTCTTCTATGCATCCATGCACTGCAGAACGGACCTAAAGCATTACATTCGGATTACGAGGTTTCCAAGTAAATCACGAATGCGCTTTTCTGCAATTTTTGAAGTTTATATCGGTCGCTTTAACAAGTAAGTCTGCTTCGATCTATCAGCAAAAGCAATGCCATTAAAAATCGCCAAATTTAAGAAAACAAAGTTCTCGTTTTTAAACGGCCAGTTATCCGGACTCATTTTAAAAATAAAGAGATTAGAAAAAGCACGAAAGTTTCTTTCGTCACGGTGTTTCCCTGATCCGCGGAGGAGAGACTAGCACTTGTGTTGGCTCTTGTGATGTGCCCTTTCACGCGTTGTTCACAGTAAACACGNTTTTTTTGTTTTATGTACAGTTTCTGTTTTAGATAAGCTTACTATGTTCTATGTATGTGTAGTAAATACGTTTTACGTTGTTACGTTGTGTGAAAAAGATTTTTTACAAATTCTTTTATCTTCATTTTCAACATATTTCCGTTATCCGGATTTTTGATTATCCGAAGTAGGTACCTTTGGTCCCTATTAGTCCTGATAATCGATTTTCTACTAATATGTAATAGATGATTCGATTTATTGCTAATTTAAGCTGTATACAAAAAAAAAATTGAAAATGGTTTTAAAGTCGTGTACCTATTTACGCAACCTTGCAGTGCGTGTATAGCCCCTAAACTATTTAAGTTATTTAGAATCAACTTGATGCCAAATTTAATTTGTATAGTATGTTTGTTGGTTGTAACATGATTATATGTTAATAGCTCAAATATTATATGTGTACTGCAGGGTAAGCTACAAAGGATTATGGTTAAATTTCCAAAACCTTCTTCTTAAAAGATATAAAACGAAAGAAAAAAAAATCCATATAACAAGTAACGGAGTTCTGATATGGAGATTTATTACTTATAGCCGGGAGGCGAGTGGTGGAGAAATTTGGGCTGCTCTTAACATTGAGGTCTTGAGAGTCGATGAGGGTGAAGCTAGGTGAGTATGGAGCAGCGCCGGAATGCAANAGCGTCGGATTGCAAAGGCGGAAGGAACGGGAGATCATCGAGAAAACCCGCCGATCAGCGGCATCGTCCGGCACGATTCTCACATGCAAAAATCCGGGGGCGACCCCGCCGGGAATCGGACCCGATTCGACTTGTTGGGAGGCGAGTAGTCTAACCACTACACCACTGCGGGCCATTGGGAGGCGAGACTTATGCGTCTCCAAGACAACCGCAGTGGCGCAGATAAGATTTTCTCTTGGTCAGCGACAGTACGATGGATTTTTGAGCTCGCATATTGCACTAGAAATTTAATACAACAGTTCGATTGTTTTTGCTGGTACGGTAATAACTAGGGACAGGTGTTTTTCGCGAAAAGATTTCAAGACNAATACAACAGTTCGATTGTTTTTGCTGGTACGGTAATAACTAGGGACAGGTGTTTTTCGCGAAAAGATTTCAAGACCAGTTGTACTCCAAAACACTTGAGTTCATATGCACTTTCGTGGTTGGATGATTTTTAATGTCACGTGCCACAAGTGNCAGTTGTACTCCAAAACACTTGAGTTCATATGCACTTTCGTGGTTGGATGATTTTTAATGTCACGTGCCACAAGTGTATGTACGCGAATCATGGACTTTCAGTATCGGAGTACTTTGTTTCGATTGGCCCAGTCAAATAAGAACATATTATTCTCACGTAGACACGCGGCTNCTTTCAGTATCGGAGTACTTTGTTTCGATTGGCCCAGTCAAATAAGAACATATTATTCTCACGTAGACACGCGGCCAATAACCAAAGGAAGTTGTGGTTGTGGACGTAGGATATTGAAGTCTAACACGGCCATAAATATTTTCGCGGAAATCACCTGTCCCTAGAACTGACTTTAGGTCTGTATAATAAAACGTATTCGCNCACGGCCATAAATATTTTCGCGGAAATCACCTGTCCCTAGAACTGACTTTAGGTCTGTATAATAAAACGTATTCGCACACGAAAGAAAAATAATTTCATGGGAGAAATCAAAGATACATGCAGTGAGACGGATGTTGTTTTTACTCGGGTCTGAAAGGGTTAGGTGTCCGCCAGGTCTTTCATTTCTGTTCGAGATGGTTATTTTGGCGAAATGTGCCGGTCGGAAGCACGGGCCGAGTGGGGCGTGAGTGAGAGCAAAAATGTTATGGTAACGACAAGATTAGGAGTAATGNGGGCGGCCGGCATATGTGAATCAGCTGCGTGTGCCCCCGGGGTAACAGCTGGGCCCAGCCCGCGTGCGGCGTTGCCAGATCTAACCCCTTCTCCCCTCCTTATCGGCACTGGCCGGACTCAGCAGACGCAACCTGCTGTGCACTTCGTCGCGCCAGAAGCTACGACGAGGAGTCAGGTGCACCGCCCCTCCAACACACCAAACCCTCCGCCTGGTTGAAGGAATTCTGCACGCCTGAGGCACTAAAAGCGCGTGAGCGCTAGGGGCGACCGAGACGTGCGCATCAAATCTCTCATCGCCTCTACGCGCAAACCACTGAACTGGCTTGCAGTCTTGCCGTCGATAACGCGTCTCTATGAGACTTTCAGCGGGGATCCAACAACCTAATGACGTAATAATAAAAATAAAGNTTGCCGTCGATAACGCGTCTCTATGAGACTTTCAGCGGGGATCCAACAACCTAATGACGTAATAATAAAAATAAAGGTTTAATGCACGTCCCTATTACTTTTTTTTAAGATTTTGTACCGTCATGTTCATACGTAAAAATGACCGTGAAAACACCCGTTTGAGCCATTTTCACTATCACAAAAACATGCTTCAGAAAAAAAATAGAGTAACTGGAAAACGTATACAGACCCGCAACGTTTCTTAAATGCTATTCGTAAGCAGACATCACTCAGATACGTTGGACGGTTTTTTTTAATAAAACGTTTACTGCTGGAGCTTTGCGCACCGTCCGGCGGCCTACCCAGGCGGCCACCGCAATGGTCTTCAACCTGAAAGAGGGAAAATGAGATAGAGTGTGCATACGAGATGCGAAGTAGCCACTTCCCGTGTTCTAGCACTGTAATGCTATTCTGGCAAACAGTACTATCAAAAACCACGTGAATATGATTTGAACTATTTGTACAATTCCTTTAACCGATGTTTAATGCAATTAAATTGCAATTCAAGTCGGTTAAAGTACTTAATTAATGGAAACGCGTGGGTCAGTTGAAAATTCAAACGTAAAAAAATACGTNTTGCCGTCGATAACGCGTCTCTATGAGACTTTCAGCGGGGATCCAACAACCTAATGACGTAATAATAAAAATAAATGTTTAATGCACGTCCCTATTACTTTTTTAAAGATTTTGTACCGTCATGTTCATACGTAAAAATGACCGTGAAAACACCCGTTTGAGCCATTTTCACTATCACAAAAACATGCTTCAGAAAAAAAATAGAGTAACTGGAAAACGTATACAGACCCGCAACGTTTCTTAAATGCTATTCGTAAGCAGACTTCACTCAGATACGTTGGACGGTTTTTTTTAATAAAACGTTTACTGCTGGAGCTTTGCGCACCGTCCGGCGGCCTACCCATGCGGCCACCGCAATGGTCTTCAACCTGAAAGAGGGAAAATGAGATAGAGTGTGCATACGAGATGCGAAGTAGCCACTTCCCGTGTTCTAGCACTGTAATGCTATTCTGGCAAACAGTACTATCAAAAACCACGTGAATATGATTTGAACTGTTTGTACAATTCCTTTAACCGATGTTTAATGCAATTACATTACAATTCAAGTCGGTTAAAGTACTTAATTAATGGAAACGCGTGGGTCAGTTGAAAATTCAAACGTAAAAAAATACGTTCATCAGTGTTGACATAGACTAAACATCAGGTAAACCGCTTGATCCTCTTCTGCGCGTGTACCCAACATTGACCTACCCCAATAAACCAACACAACTGTCAAACTCACATGGTCAACAGTGATGCACGTGTTTGTTTATACCTTAATTTCCAAAAGACAAGCACTTTTAAATTAATAAAAATACTTTAATCAGTTTGAATTAAATCTNAAGCACTTTTAAATTAATAAAAATACTTTAATCAGTTTGAATTAAATCTAGTTGCATTCCAAATTGGTTAGAGGAAGTGTAAAAACGTACCAAAGCATTTGTTTACTGAACAGAGTTGTAACCTCAACCCCAATCCACACCGTTTTTGCTAGTAGTATTAGCAGAAAAGCAGTTCAGTGTTGGGACATGGAGACTGGTTGTACGCAGCCAGCGAGATCGGTCTACCTCGTCTCCAGGATATGGTTGAACTAGCGGCGGGCGAGTTAATGTTTNCGGTCTACGTATTTTTTAATGTATGCTTCCACCCTTCGTTCTCGGGCTCGTTAGCATCTGCTCTGAGTGACAGCTTTCCGCATGACTGCCGAATCGCGACGCGCGCGGACACGCAGGTGTGACCAGGCAGGGGTGACCACGCAGGGGTGACCATTTCATTTCTAAGGCCTACATTTTTTTTTAGTAGAAAGATTTGTGCTCAAGATAGACATTGCCATTCTACGTGCACACGAGCAAGCATCCTTTTACTATCGGCCAAGTGTCTATGTGAGGATACATTCTCTGTTCGACTGGGTCTATCAGAATTAAAGTTACTCCGGCATTGAAACTTCCGTGATTGGCTGGCAAACACCTCTCAGACGCGTGAGACGAGTTCAAATAATCCAACCACGACATTGTTTATGAACTGGCGTGTTTTCCAGTACGACTATTCGCGAAAAATAAACAGGTGGCCCTACTCATTACGTATGACAGGAGTTGGAAAAAAAAAACACCTGACATCCCCCAAACGCCAGTACTGGACTTGTGTTAGAGATTGGGACAGGAAAAGTTCGCGTTTTAAACTTCTTGTATGCTAAATAAAATCCACGGTTCTATGTATTTTCGAGTCTCGGCTTTGAGTTTGTTGACTGATACCCCAGTGTTGTAGACATTTTACCTCAGACCAGATGGCACGGAATTTGGTGCTTGTCTCCTCGCAGACCTCTTACTGTCTCAGAGTCACCTAGGAGTGTCTAATACATAGGGGCAACAATATTTCGCGAAAATATTTCGAGACGAGACACAGTTCAAAGCACCGTAGGTTCGACAAGCTTTTTTGATTGGCTAAAACATTTTTTCTGGTCCGTGTTAACTGTTTACGCGCGAATCACAAGAGTTCAGTGTCGGAGTTACGTAATCCTGAGCGGCTCGGTCAAATGCGGACACGGCACCAGCAGCCAATGGAGGTATGAGAACAGCTGAGGTGTATATCTATCTATAGTATTGGAGTCTACTGTGTTATCAGTTTTAACGCCAGAAATCACTGGCCCTATTAATAAACTGTGGTCCAAATGCAAACGTACGAGAAACATACATTACGTTTGAAGTCTAGCGTGGCCTAAATTGAATTCGCGAAAATTTCCAGTCGCTAGTTCTAGTCCATTCACGGTTAACTTCTATCTTTTCTGAAGCCTTGCTTAAGATCTACTTTCAGACTATTCCTTTACCTACTCATACAAGCAAAGCTTAGCCAGTATAGAAAATTACACCAAAGGGGCAACGCACCCCCCTTTGTGCACTTTATTTAATAATATTTTCTTTGAGAAATGTTTCTTACCAGACATTAATTACAACACACCTATCTACTTCCTGTTTTTATCCATATCAATTATAAAGGAAACATTTTAATTTATAGTTAAATATAACAAAAAAATNCTATCTACTTCCTGTTTTTATCCATATCAATTATAAAGGAAACATTTTAATTTATAGTTAAATATAACAAAAAAATAAGAAACTTTTATGTTAAAAAAAGTAGGAAAAATTAGTGAGACATTACATATTTAGGAATCAACCAAANAAAAAAATAAGAAACTTTTATGTTAAAAAAAGTAGGAAAAATTAGTGAGACATTACATATTTAGGAATCAACCAAACACGTCGTACATGGGGTTATTTCTCAAAGGTTTGATAGTAAATTTGTGAATATAACGCGAATAGACTATATTTTCATTCCCATACGGAAAGATAAATTACATTACCCGATAGCATAACCAGTTTGATTCAAGCTTGACATAACAAGCTTATTGTGCAAGCCAGTTGAATCAAGCTCGAATCAAGTTGACTAGTCTCCACGTGTCATGCTTTCAGCAAGCCTGATTGTTACACTTGCTGCACGCTTGTCTTTGCAAGCTGCAAGTATAATTGAAGCCATCATGGTCCATTCACGATTACGTCCAACTTTCCCGAAGCCCTGCTAAACAACCAAACACGCAATACACCGTCAAGCTGTGTTGACTTGGTGAAACTGGTAAATGAGGATGATGAGCTTTCGTTTACAAACGTAACGAGTACGGTGCTAATCCATGGCCTCCACGAGGTTTCTAAAGGTTTCATTCAAACAGTGTGAAGAAATCGCAAATAGACTGTAAAGCCCGCGCTTCAATTTTACGCCGACGTTTGTACGGTAAGCTGCAGAAAGGAATGAAAACCGCGGCATGGCTTTCACGTGGACATGGCCGTGTCTCCGTTCCCGGGTAATATTTTCTTTGGGACATTGGAATGAAATGAAAGTAACGAAATTGAAACTTGGTTTTGATGGCTTAAATAGACGGATATCGACGACGCATTTCGTTTGACACAAAAATATAGGCCATTCACGGTTACTCCACACTTTTTTTTNAATAGACGGATATCGACGACGCATTTCGTTTGACACAAAAATATAGGCCATTCACGGTTACTCCACACTTTTTTTTGAAGTCCTGCTAAAGTTCTATTTCTAGGATATTCCTCCGCCTCATACAAAAAAAAATAGCTTAACCGAGTCTAGAAAATGGNCTTTCCCGAAGCCCTGCTAAACAACCAAACACGCAATACACCGTCAAGCTGTGTTGACTTGGTGAAACTGGTAAATGAGGATGATGAGCTTTCGTTTACAAACGTAACGAGTACGGTGCTAATCCATGGCCTCCACGAGGTTTCTAAAGGTTTCATTCAAACAGTGTGAAGAAATCGCAAATAGACTGTAAAGCCCGCGCTTCAATTTTACGCCGACGTTTGTACGGTAAGCTGCAGAAAGGAATGAAAACGGCGGCATGGCTTTCACGTGGACATGGCCGTGTCTCCGTTCCCGGGTAATATTTTCTTTGGGACATTGGAATGAAATGAAAGTAACGAAATTGAAACTTGGTTTTGATGGCTTAAATAGACGGATATCGACGACGCATTTCGTTTGACACAAAAATATAGGCCATTCACGGTTACTCCACACTTTTTTTGAAGTCCTGCTAAAGTTCTATTTCTAGGATATTCCTCCGCCTCATACAAAAAAAAAATAGCTTAACCGAGTCTAGAAAATTGCACCGAAGGGACAGCGCACCGAATTATTGCGCACACCGTGTAATAAAATTTTCTATAGGAACTATTTCTTACTAGACGTCACCTACATTCTCCCTGCTTTCATTGATATTAATTATAAATTCAATACAATAATTTATAGATAAAATACAAGTAAAAAATTAATTTAACCAAAAATAAGGTACTTTTATGTTAACACTAGTATAAAAGGCTTGTAATACATATCATACTAAAAAAACAACCAACCGCGTCATCCAGGGGGTGTTTTTTTAGAAGGTTTGATTCAAAAAGTGCGAAGAAACAGCGAATGGACTACAAGCGCGCTGGCACACATCGCATAGTCGCGAGGTATACTGATTGGTAGGGCTATATATCTGCTTTAGGTGAAAAGATTTCCGCGAAGGCTAAGACTTCAATGTCCTATGGCATATGTGCAGTTTTCCTTTGGTTATTGGCTGTGTTTCGTTGTCGGTTGTTTCGTTGTCGTTGTCAGCTCGTAGCGATTTTCTCATAAAAAAATTCGTGAAGAATATACAGGATGATTCTAAAATCATGGGACAAACATTGAGGGGTGGTAGAGATCACTAAAACAAACCATTATTGTATAGGAATATATGGGCGGGAGTGACGCGTTGAGGCACAAACACAAAAATAACACATTAAATGCAACACAGTGTTTATTTACAACGTCACCGCTTAATGCCTTTTTACAGCAATGTTTATAATAATTGCTTAAAATTACTACCACCGACAGTAATGCAAGCTTGGTAGCGTCGGTGGAGTGATGCTGATGCAGCAGGTCACTGGCGCACCGTTTGACTGCCCTCAACTATCGCCACCATTGTCAGCCAATCACGCCATATGTAGGGTTTTAGAATCATCCTGTATTTTGTTTGAAACGCCTATCTTTAAAACTAACGCAGTAAGGCAAAATTCCCTTAACGTGGGATTTCCTACTTATATTTCGCAGCTGCCAGCCGGTATGCGGTGCCCTTAACGGCCGCCTAAATCTCTTCACTCTTTCCCGTACACTCGATTGAACGAGACCACATTTCTTACAATCGTGTTATGTGTCACGAAGTTATAGTGTCGGAGTGGATCACCCTGCAAACGTTACATCGCCGTTTACGTCCTATAGTATGTGCCTCAGGCGTCGCTTTGATTCGAAAGAGGACTGTGTACTAAAACATTTTCTGTTAAATCATTGTTTACGCGTTTACCTCAGTATATAAATGTTTTGAGACTACAACTTTTTGCCAGAAAAGGTAAAAACCAATAATCTAATGTTGTATAGTTATGCTTTCATTGTTAAGAGCATAGTCAAAGAGAGTAAAAAATAGTGAAATCGTAGATAAATCGCCTTTTTTAGACACTACCTGGGCAGATTCCTTCAGTGGTAGGATGCAAGTACAACTATACGTCTGTGGTGAAATCTGCGGGCTTTCATCGCGTTTAGCGAAGTCCCAGTGTTACAGATCTGAGTACAGCACGACGACGGAAACGCTGCAAGCTAGTTCAGCGTCTTTGTCGTAGGGGCGATGGGACGCTAGGCGCGCGCGCTAATGTCGCCCGTATCGCTCCCTCGTTTCTTGGCATTGAAGAATAGCTTCAGTACATAAAAGCCATAAGGTGTTGGNGATGCTAAAGTGCCAATTTGTACTCCAATTTGGATAACGTAAAAAAAAAAAAAAAAAAAAAAACACCTGTCAAAATCACAATTTTTCTGTTGTTTTAGAAACGTACAAATAATGAAAACTATCTTGCGTACCGAAATGAGATAATTCACACTAAAAGGAGATACAAGAGCTACTTCAAGACGTATATAAAAGCGCACAAGGGTATGTTTTTGTAATTTAAAAAAATATTCTGAAAATAAGGACATTAATGCTTTTTTTTTTTTAATTTGCGGCTGCCCCTAATTTTTTTTGTAAGATAACTTTTTTGCTAAAAATACCTTAAAATGGATTAAGATACGACGTTTCAGTGTCTCTTGTCAAATTTTGGGCACATAGTTAGGTTTATTTTATTTGCACATTACAAGAACCTGATAATCTTGACTTTAACATGTCATTTTGCAAAAAAAAAAAAAAAAAAAAAAAAACGATCTAAAAAACTTTTACCCGAGGGAAATGTAGTCACAGATAATTTCTACAAGTTGAACAGTATGTCGTGAAAATATAAAATAACATTTTCCGTTGCCATCGCCCTTAAGAGTACATGGCCCCAAGATTTTTTTTTTGTTTACGAGGCGCAGTTATAAGGGCGACAATAACACGCGCGACCAGCGGGCCGTCGCCCCTACGCGCAAGACGCTGAACCTGTTAACGCTTTCCTGTGAAAATGAGATATGTAACAGCGGGGTTTTATTACACGCGATGAAAGCCCACAGATTAAACTACGGCTATAGAGTTTTATTTTTCTCCTACGTATTAAGGAAACTGCACAAGCAATCTCTAAAAAATGCTATTTTTAACCATTTTCACAATATTTTTTCCGTTAGAATAAAATTAATATTATTTTCTGTTAAAGAGTAGTATTCCCCGGACATTTGTTTGCTGAGATACGCGTAAATGCGCAGACAACGAATGTACAGAAAGTATGTCCGAACTACTAACTCTTGAGGATGTATTCACGTCAGAAAGTTGCCTGTTTGGGTGTATCTTCGTTTGCTCTAGTCCATTCACGGTTTCTTCGGATGTTTTGAAATATACCTTTGAAAAATCATCCAAGGAGCAATAGGTTAACTTGTTTTTTAAATAATTTTTATACCAAAATTATATAACACTGATTAACTTTAAAAGTATAATATTTTTGGATAAATGAAACCTTACCTGGTAATTTTTATTTACTATTCAGTACGAATTAAAAACAGTGAGTGCAACGATGTTTTGGTAACTGACAATAAGAAATAGTTCACAGTTAAAATATTGTTTTAACCAAATTTTTTGGTATACTATGTGTAAATTAAACGTTGCCTATTGAAATATTAAAATTTTTATGCAGTCCTGATGAAAACATATTTTATTGTTACAGTTAAAATCATCAGAGCAAAATACGGTGCGTAGGCCCTAGTGACATGGTGTTTTTTTCGACCGAGCAAGAAACTGTCGGCGGAGCGGAGCTTGTCACCCNACGCCATATGTAGAGGTCGCCAAGCATGCGTGACTGTTGGTGGATGCATTTCCAGCAACTGTTTTAAAATTTTCTACACGGAATCACTCGTTACGTATGCCGCTAATGAACATTTTATGTTTCCGTTAATGTGTTATGTTTTTGTGTATGTGCCTCAACGCGTCACTTCCGCCCATATATTCCTATGCAATAATTGTTTGTTTTAGGGAGCTCTACCACCCCTCAATGTTTGTCCCGTGGTTTTAGAATCATCCTGTATTTTGTTTGAAACACCTATCTTTAAAACTAACGCAGTAAGGCAAAATTTCCTTAACATGGGATTTCCTACTTATATTTCGCAGCTGCCAGCCGGTATGCGGCCGCCTAAATCTCTTCACTCTTTCCCGTACACTCGATCGAACGAGACCACATTTCTTACAATCGTGTTATGTGTTACGAAGTTGTAGTGTCGGAATGGATCACCCTGCAAACGTTACATCGCCGTTTACGTCCTACAGTACCTCAGGCGTCGCTTTGATTCGAAAGAGGACTATGCACTAAAACCTTTTCTGTGAAAATCATTGTTTGCGCGTTTACCTCAGTAAACAAATGTTTTGAGACTACGACTTTTTGCCAGGAAAGGTAAAAACCAATAATCTAAATGTCGAATAGTTATGCTTTCATCGTTAAGAGTATAGTCAAAGGGAGTAAAAAATAGTGAAATCGTAGATAAATCGCTTTTTTTAGACCCTACCTGGGCAGTTTCCTTCAGTGGTAGGATGAAAGTACAACTATACGTCTGTGGTGAAATCTGCGGGCTTTCATCGCGTTTAGCAAAGTCCCAGTGTTACAGATCTAATTTGCACAACGACGGAAACGCTGCAAGCTAGTTCAGCGTCTTTGGCGTAGGGGCGATGGGGCGCTAGGCGCGCGTGCTAATGTCGCCCGTATCGCTCCCTCGTTTCTTGGCATTGAAGAATGGCTTCAGTACATAAAAGCCATAAGGNTTTTGCTAAACATACCTTAAAATGGATTAATATAAGACGTTTCAGTGTCTCTTGTCAAATTTTGTACACATAGTTAGGTTTGTTTTATTTGCACATTACAAGAACAGGATAATTTTGACTTTAACATGTCAAAAAAATTTTTACCCTAGGGAAATGTAGTCACAAATAATTTCTACAAGTTGAACAGTATGTCGTGAAAATATAAAATAACATTTTCCGTTGACATCGCCCTTAAGAGTACATGGCCCCAAGATTTTTTTTTTTGTTTTTGTTTACGAAGCGCAGTGATAAGGGCGACAATAACACGCGCGACCAGCGGCCAGTCGCCTCTACGCGCAAGACGCTAAACCTGTTAACGTTTTCCTGTGAAAATGAGATATGTAACAGTGGGGTTTTATTACACGCGATGAAAGCCCGTAGATTAAACTACGACTCTAGAGTTTTATTTTTCTCCTACGTATTAAGGAAACTGCACAAGCAATCTCTAAAAAATGCTATTTTTAACCATTTTCCCGATATTTTTTTCCGTTAGAATAAAATTAATATTATTTTCTGTTAAAGAGTAGTATTCCCCGTCCATTTGTTTGCTGAGATACGCGTAAATGCGCAGACAACGAATGTACAGAAAGTATGTAAAAACTACTAACTCTTAAGGATGTATTCACGTCAGAAAGTTGCCTGTTTGGGTGTATCTTCGTTTGCTCTAGTCCATTCACGGTTTCTTCGGATGTTTTGAAACATACCTTTGAAAAATCATCCAAGGAGTAATAGGTTAACTTGTTTTTTAAATAATTTTTATACCAAAATTATATAACACTGATTAACTTTAAAAGTATAATATTTTTGGATAAATGAAACCTTACCTGGTAATTTTTATTTACTATTCAGTACGAATTAAAAACAGTGAGAGCAACGATGTTTTGGCAACTGACAATACGAAATAGTTCACAGTTAAAATATTGTTTTAACCAAATATTTTGGTATACTATTTGTAAATTAAACGTTGCCTATTGAAATATTAAATTTTTTAGGTAGTCCTGATGGAAACATATTTTATTGTAACAGTTAAAAACATCAGAGCAAAATACGGTACATAGGCCCTAGTGTCATGGTGTTTTTTTTCGACCGAGCAAGAAACTGTCGGCGGAGCGGAGCTTGTCACCCCCCCCCCCCNCCCTTCCTCAATCACTCTCTCTATCTCTCTCTCTCACACACTCTTTCCCTCGAGAAGTTTCACACCGCTAATAGAAGCAGGAAAATTATACATGTTTTAAATTTTAGCATATTTCATACTTATTACATCAAAAATAATGATTATTGAATTTGTAATTTACCACTGAAGAGATTTTAACGTTTGAATACTTATTAGATGTGCTGGCGGGGGGGTTACAAATCCGAAGTTGGCAGAAGTGGCGGGTGGCGATATGACATGATGACATGGCGTATTGTAGTTGCTAAACGAAACGTTTATTTTTCTTGCTGCAAAAACCACTTCAAATTACCGCATCAAGTTTGTACACGTTGTGTTTTTTTAAACCTACCTAGACAAGTTACGATGTTGTGATGAATCTGTGTATCCTTGGCAGTAATAAATGCACTGTAACGTGAGTCGTTAACTGCTGTGTGTGGAAGGGTGTGGCTGCTTCGTAGTCGTTAGGCTAGCCCGGTGTGTGTGTGTGTGTGTGTGATTGCAAATATTGGATGTGCGAAATTTATACATTTTTACAGTGAACTGTTTTTATGACGAAGTTAATTACACGTCTGTTTATTTATCACAACGTAACTTCACCCTAGGTGTCCGAAACACAATTGTGTAACGTGCTTGAGTTGTTTTGATCTGAATGTTTGCCACAATCCCAACAAATTACTAAGCCCAGCCAGAAAATTTTAAATCAATAATTAAATAAACCTTGTAAAAACTAAGCACCTATGCAAAGAAATATGAGCGGAATAAGAGGTTACGGTAAGCATATTTGTGTGCATGTTCTCCACTAGATTTTAAGTTTGTATTTTTCGTTGGACTGGTTGCTCCTTCGTTTTAATATTTATTCCAACCAGGGCCGTCCTTTTAACGAAATAAACCAACACATATCAATAACAAGAGGTAAAATACTACAGTTCTTTCCCATACAGTTTTAACAGGGTTGGACACAGTCGCGGCAAAATATTGACGTGTATTGCGTGTAATGTACTATGTCGTGTATAACAAATATATTAACAATGTAAAATAATAACTTAAGAACCATCGTCAATTAAGACATTGTTAAAAAGTCATAAAACTGACGTATGGTTTTTAGGCCTAAATTGTGAATATTCGTACGTAATCGTTTTTTTAAATATGACAGAATTATTTGAACAGCTGTAAACGGTAAACAGAGCATTTAACAGTTAAAACGTGGAAGTCACATGGCGGTGCTTATGTTTACGTGTAGCGGAAGGATACGTAATTGGTAACCAAAAGTANGTTAAAACGTGGAAGTCACATGGCGGTGCTTATGTTTACGTGTAGCGGAAGGATACGTAATTGGTAACCAAAAGTAGATATTTAGCAGGGCTCCAGAAAAGTGTGAAGTGACCGTGAATGGACTATATATATACCTGTCTGCACGCTGAGGAGCTGTAGCGTTCGTGCGTGTGTGCGTGTGTGTGTGTGTGTGTGTGGGATTGGGGAGGGGGGGTGCTTCTCGACTGGACGTATCCGTCACGCGGAAGTGGCTGAAAATTTCCGGCCCGCACCACACCCTCTCTTGCCGGTGTATCCTTAACCCCGGCGGCTGCAGCCAGGGAGCGACCTCGCCCGAACTCCAGCTCCTGCCTCTCGGAGCTCTTTGATGGCCCTCAGACCGCGACCTGTCAAAAACACGCCAGCCCGCTATCAATTAGCCCGGCTGCCTATATTTCAGGCGTCCGCCGGCACTCGCTGCATCCGTTTTAGATTGCGAACCTGCCGCGCGCCGCCCCCTGAGAACGTGCCCACCGGCAGGCTACCGCTCGACCGAAACTTCGTGAGTGGCTTCACCTGCATCTACAGCTTCACAGTAACAGCGTGCACTCTAAAAAAAAANCGCTCGACCGAAACTTCGTGAGTGGCTTCACCTGCATCTACAGCTTCACAGTAACAGCGTGCACTCTAAAAAAAACACTACGACGTTTTCTTTATGGCAAATTAAACATTTTCTTTAAAGCTTTTTACATTTCAGAAAAATCANAAAAAAAACACTACGACGTTTTCTTTATGGCAAATTAAACATTTTCTTTAAAGCTTTTTACATTTCAGAAAAATCACAAATTTACAATTATCACGTTGGGAGCCGTCTGTAATATTTCAGTAGAATCAGATATGAAGAACTTATGTAGAATTAGCAAGTAGAAATTCTTTTCACCATTTAATTTTCTTTTCGTTCGTCTTCTCCAACACATTACACAAATTATTATTTTTCATCTCATCAAACAAATTCAATAATTGTAACCAATTAATAACCTTTCCAAACATCTTGCAGCAACTATTTCTCAATTATTATATATATTTTTTACGTACACGCGTCCATCTTTGGAGGTGGTGAGAATTATTCTGTTAGAAAAAATTAGTTATATTTTTCTTCTGCCTTGCTTATGTGGTCTCCTGTCCTCCGATTGGCTGTCGTCTGACCATGACACATTTCTTCGCCAATCAGCAATGGCAAGACGAGAGACAACCAGGATGATTTTATTTAGTGTACTTTTGTTTAATAAACATTTAATGCTGACCATCCTCTAGAAACGAAATGAAAAATAACAAACAAAATATTAATATTGAATACTGTCTAGAAACAAATGAAAAATACTTACACATGATCTCTACGTCAATAAACTATTCAAATAAACAAAGATTATACTGTTAACTAATACAATAAAACGTAATTTTAAAATTATATTAAAGAAAGTGACAACATAAGCAAGTACTATGTAATCACACATCGTTTAAATATCTATGACTAATGTTTAACATAACCCTTAAAATTTTCAATGTTACAGGCTGTTTTGGTTACACTAACATCATTTTGCTTTCTTTCAAAGAGAAGATTACAGAAACGAGCGTTTGCTGTTAATAAATGTTTTCTTTATAAGTTTTTGTTTTATGGCAATATAACCTTCATTTAGCGCCAAGAAATAAACATCCTTTGAGCTGCTTTTGATCACAATAAAAAGAAATATTACTCATCATAGCAAAGGTAATATTTAAACTATATTAAAGATTTTTCTTTCGTACATTNAAATAAACAAAGATTATACTGTTAACTAATACAATAAAACGTAATTTTAAAATTATACTAAAGAAAGTGACAACATAAGCAAGTACTATGTAATCACACATCATTTAAATATCTATGACTAATGTTTAACATAACCCCTAAAATTTTCAATGTTACAGGCTGTTTTGGTTACACTAACATAATTTTGCTTTCTTTCAAAGAGAAGATTACAGAAACGGGCGTTTGCTGTTAATAAATGTTTTCTTTATAAGTTTTTGTTTTATGGCAATATAACCTTCATTTAGCGCCAAGAAATAAACATCCTTTGAGCTGCTTTTGTTCACAATAAAAAGAAATATTACTCATCATAGCAAAGGTAATATTTAAACTATATTAAAGATTTTTCTTTCGTACATTGTAGTTTTCAGAACATAAACGTTGTCCAAACGCAAACGTCCACAAACCAATATATTCTGCATTTACGAAACTGCAACTGAGAAAATGTGCAGTTCTCCTGCAGATATTTTATGTCATTCTGGAGTGCAGTGAATCTCCAAATCATTAACCTCAATTCTTTCAAAGAGGTGACATTATATCCCAGTCCATGTTACTACCTGACATAACTTACCTGTCAGAAGTAATCTGATACGAAAAGATAAAGTGGGTGTGTAGTAAAATAAATTAAACTAGTAATATGGGGGATGCAGTTTCGAGTCTCGGATCCGATCTCAGTACTTTTTTTTTTTTTAAATTAATATCATTTTGAAAGATTTCTTGCTTCTCTCTTATTTACTAATCACGGTTGTTACTCAGAGCATACATTTTCTTCACCTTGTTACTGGCATTACCACAAAGATGGTTGCTGAACTATACCGCTGAAGAGCAAAAAAAAAAAAAAAAAAAAAAAAAAAA